>APFE031309167.1:43080-68248 GCA_000404065.3 Pinus taeda | reverse complement strand
CAGTGGGAAATCTCTGTGTATATGTGTTTTATGTGTTATGCTCTCGCATTTTTATTTTTTCCTGTGATTTAGAATTCGTATGCAGGTAATTTCTGTACGGGGTTAAAAACTACACTAGATGGCTACAACTAGTAATAACTCACTTGTCTAATCAAAATAATATACTCACACTCAGCCAACACTCTTATTATGACTAGCTTGTGCTTGGGAAGAAGGGAGGCTTATATAGGAAATATGGATGGGAGATGGATCCTCTTTTCATGGGAGAAGGACTTATCCCGTGAGGTAGTTATAGGGGAAGGGAACCAAAACTATCATCCTCAACCCCATTCAGCCAAACCATTTACCAGACTTCCATTATGAAGATTCTAGAGCTGGAAGCTTCAGCTCTAATTTAAAAAACGTTCAATAATAGGAAAAACATGACTAGAACACAGCTTAGTCACACCAATTGGCATGGGGAATAGTTCTAATATCTGCACATCAATGCGGGGGAGACAAAGGTAATTAGCACTAGCCTTGTAAATTGGGCAAAACAAAAGTTTCAGGGGAAATGGTGTAGAAGGGAAATGATCTACTCATGAAGAGGGACATAATGGGAGATTCTTCATGAAGGCAAAGCATGCGGGGTTCACTGTAGAGGTCCTCCAAGATCAAGGAATGGGAAGTATAGGGACAGTGACAACATGTTGTGTAACATTTGGAAAACTAAGTAGGCCACAATTTTTCCCGCTCTCTGGAGCCATATTCCATGTCCCAGACTCGGTCAATTTGTAGGACCATTAAACCTAGCCCATATGGAAATTTTGACCAAAATTTTCACTGGCTCTATCGCCTTCATACAAGCTCGGATTTGATTGTCATTCACATCGTTGGAATCAGGGTGATGAGCACTTGATCTGGTGTTGGTTCAAGAGAAATATGCCCACTTTGAATTTTGACCATTTTTTAGCCCTCTTGGACTTTTGCATGTGTCTAGAGGCACCCAAATCAATCCTCCCCACTGAGGAGCTTTTGGTCCTCCAAAAGCATGAAAATAATCTACAACTTCTTTGTACCTCTTCTGCACTACAAGTTTCCTAATCGGCCACCCTTCCTTCTCCTTCACCTTTGTCCTTCGGAGCCATAAGCGATGAGCTGACACCTACAGCCCCTGCAAACATGTAGCACACTTTTTTTTAAAATTACATGCTTATCAACATGACCAAATAATGACCCAAGCATCCCATACTTTCCACGAGTTTATAACACATACTCTATGGTCAAGTTTACATCAAAATGGAAATAATACCACAGCTATCAAAACATTGCCAAAATATCATTGTTGCTTCAACAAGCGATGTAAAACACATCATCACTATAACACATGATTTACAAAAATAAATCCAAACACTAATGTTTCTTTAACAAGTGATGGATATGCATCATCACTTTCACAATTTAAAATGTAACACAAAATAATTCCAGACACCATTATTGCTGCAACAAGTGATGAAAAACACATCATCACTTTTACAGTTTAAAGTGCAACACATGATTAGCAAAAATAAAACCATGACATTCTACCACACCTAAAAAAATCATCTCTCACTTATCAAAGTGAATGGGTCGTCTCCTTGTGGTGCATTTGTTGTTCAAACAACTATTTCATCTGGTTTATGCTTGGATGCTTTGTCCTTGTGACATTGTTCTAGATGGAGCCTCCAATAGGTGGCATTTTGATGACCACCTTTGTCGCAATGACTACAATAAGTCGTCTTCCTCTGGATATTCTTTATCTTCTTCTTTTCCTGCTATTGAGAGGGTCTTTCATGCCTCATCCTTTTCCATGTTGTTATTCTTTTCCAGCACTCAGCAAACATATGGTTATGCAATCCAAAAAAATTGCAAGTTATTGTATGTCATGATTTTCATTCATTATTAACAATATGATTGTAATCAAAATGAGAATTAGAATACCAAGATTGGTTATAGATTTCTTGTTGGTGTCTAGTATGATCATGGGAACAAGAGCTCGCCTCAACTCTTTCTCTGCAATGCATACTGCCATGGGATGATGGTGATGTGTTCCCATCATTCTCTTTCCTTGAAAATCTCAAAAATGTCTTGGAAGCATCTGACACCCATGAGAATTTTCTTTCTGTGTATCCCAAGCCTACAAATGAAGGTCTTTGCACTCTCTCCAAGGGCTGAGTTATGCCTTGGCTATTAACACCAATTCCTTCTTCTTCCTTGTACCTCATCTTGGTAAGGAGCCTCATGTTTGTCTCTGTAATTGGTATCTCCACATTTCCAATAGAAATTATACTATGTGAAGATGAAACTGAAGGGAATTTAACATCTTTTATCTCCACTGTCGATTTGGAAATAAGTGATGAGGGCTTCTCATCATTTGTTGTTGATGGTTTGCTAGTTGTCCTAGCACATTCCCCAACTTCCTTCCTAACATATCCAAGTCCTTCCTGATGGGGTAATTCCTATACTTTTATGGGTTTATGATGCCCTGGCCATTGATGACAAGGCCCTTCCCCTGATACCCCATTCTCTTTAACAATTTGGAGCTGATTCCTATGGTATGATTTTCAAAAACAATGAAATCATCATCAAGAAACATACATGAAGTTAGAGAATTACTTTCTACCTCACAGGGGTCATGTTGTCGCTTTTCCAAGGCCTCGTCCTTAGCTTGCAGCTGGCATAGAAACCTTTGTTTCTCCTTTTTCTCTTCCTATAGAAGCCTCCTTAATTCAGCAAGATCTACTTGAAGACTTCAATCATTTTGCTTTAATTCTTCCAAGGCTACATCTGCGGCTTGCAACTGAAGTTGCAATCGATGCTTCTCCTCTTTCCCTCTTCATAGAAGCATCTTCAATTCAATGTTATCTTCTTGAAGATCCTAGTTGATCTCCTCATTTGAATGATGAGAAGATGATGAAGGCAATGAACATTCATTGGAAGTTGTGGATGAAGCATTGATTTCTGCTTCTTCTTTCTCCCGTCTCGCATAAGCTTCATATAATATGTCCACCATTTTGGACATCTTGAGCATGGCCTCATACATGTCTTTTTCATCCTCTATTGTTGCACATCCAATTATTCACACTCACAATTCACATCAGCAAGAAGACCACTTTGATACCAAACTTGATCTTGGTTCCTTCATCTACCAAAATTATCGAAGATCTTTTACTTCTGTGATGTTGTTAGAATTTCATTTTAAAGAGCATAAAAGAACATATGTGCATCCTTAAACAAGAAGAAACATGACAACGACTAGCAAGTAAAAACACAAGCTATTTAATAATGGAGGTCATCCAGTGTGGACTATGTCTCCGGGCCCAGTGTTAAGGTGCTGTTGGTCGCTTCATATAATGCTGGAAATGATAATGATGTACATGGAAAACACTTTGTCATAGCAAGGTCATATGCCCTGAAACAAGATTGGCTTGTCTCTCCATGAGACGTTCTGCTTATAGGAATTCTCACTCAATAAGGCTTCCTCTCAGCATGAAAACTTAACATGATCTCACACAATGTGGCAATGAGTGTCCCTTCAACATAGTTACATAGGGATCTCAACAAAAATACATAGCATGAAAAGCTAAATACATATCACCGAATGTGGCAAAAGAGATCCCACAACATAACATCAAACATGGATCTGAAAAAATAATACATCATATCAACAATTATGAAGGAAAACATGACATGACTGATTCATGTACCTTCACCTTTGAAGTTGGCTGAAAAATGGAAGTCTCAGCTACAAAACCCGTATGCACTACTAAATTTTTGTCGTCAAGAAGTGTAAAATCAACTATCCATTTGTCAAATTCTAACACTGTCAACATCTAGGCCTGTAGGAATCTTTTAGATTCCCCATGATTCTCCAAAGATTCTATTCTTTGGACTCACTAGATATTTGCTGCTCAATTTATGAATCTGATCTCACCATCATGATCTTTGCGAGATTATGGGACTTTTCAGTATAAAGTTGGTTACATTCTGACTCTGGCAAATTTCAGGCTCTAAGTAATTTGGAAGATTCCCTTAAGATTCTTCAAAAATTCTTCTCTTCCAGGAATCTACAAATCTGCTACTTAGATGGTCATTTTGATTTCACCATCGTGTTCCTTGTGAAATTTTGGTTAAAGTGACTGTAAACTTCATATCATTCTAACAAAATGAAAATTTACCTACCCATGGAATCTTTCAAGTGTTAAGGAATATTCTTTGAGAATTCATCTCAAAAAGTGTGCCATCAATCTGCCTCCTAAAACTGTGTCATGGTTCGATAAATTCGTTGTTCCGCCTATCCACTCCCTCCTTGGGTCATGGTTAAGCCTTTGAATTCCCAAAATGTTGTCGCGCTCTCTGCTCCGTGGGTCCTCCTCATGCAACTAAATTTGGGGCTTATATCATTCAAAAGTGGCAGAAATTTCAATGAAGTGCCTATTAGGATTCCAAGAAACTCTCCTAGGTTGTAGCTCGGAGATGCCTAGTAACATATAACTTCAACTTATTGTTGCAAATGGATGAATGGAAGGAATGATGCTTGTCCAAGCCAGATAATCACTTCTACTTTATTTCACTCCAGACATGTGTGAACACCCTTAGACTACAAGGCTTTAGACCACAAACTACTCATAGTTTAAGATTGGGTGAATATGGAGAATACTGACCACACCAACAGATGCACAAGACCATGTGATGGTTGGCTACAACCAATAAAGAAGTCTGCAAATCTAATCTACTAATGCATAGACAGGATGACAACTCTCTAGCACCAGATGAAGAGAAACCTGAATAACTCATTCAATGATACATACAATATTTTAACACAAAGGTAGGATGACAGCTACTCTAATTCTAAACATCAAGAGTTCAAGCAGATAGCATATCAGGCACAACTTGGAAGAGAAGAGATATGGAAACTGAGCAATTAACAGCAAAAGAAGCTTGTATTAGCTGAAAATGAAGACAAGACCCTGCAAGTGTCAAAATAGTTACAGTCTCCAGAAGTTGAACTTTACATCAAAACATCAACCATCAACCCTAATTATATCTTCTTTTCTGGTATATATATAGTTTCATTACAAAGGCACTTGGCCATTTTAGGTATGGAGGGGTCTTAATTGACCACCAACTGCATTTAACTACCTGATGGCATCTCTCAGCGTGTTTGCTTGTTTCAATGGATGAATCTGATTTTTTTTAGGTGCTTTGCTATCCTCTCAGGCAGCTGGAGTGTTTGTGTTAATGAAGTTCCATAACTTCTAAATGCAGTTACCTGCTCACACTCTGTCCTATTCCTCCTCGACCATATTGTTTGTTAAAAATATGGTTGTTAAGGAGAAACTACCACTGGTACTAGTGAGCCAGTCACCTTCGTCCTTCAGGCACATGGAATGGTCAAGGGGCATGGACTGCGTAGTGAATGTACAAGCTAGGTGAGGGAGAAAGATTGGTTGTTAGATTGGGAGGATAGATGGTAGAGATGGCTTGGCGAAAGGTATCGGAAGAGGTGGACGCAGAGCGAATGTGGGTTGTTGGATCTCAGGCAGACAGATCCAACGGTGATAGGGTGTTGAAGGTGCATAGCCGTTATTGGGCGGGAACGGAAGGTTAAGTGGTAAGCAATATTGATCACACCACCTTTGGGCATCAGGCGATAAAAGGATGAGGGCATGTGATTCTATTCAGTGCACAACATGTAGCGGAAAAAGAGAGAGAAAACCGCTCTCCATCACGCGCTAACGTTCCATCACTTCATGGACGTGGGGAGAGTGAATTCCGTTGGATCTTCAGTGGAGATGATTAGACGGCGGGGAAACGATCATGCAAGTCACTTTATCGGGCATGATGGGAGTCGTTGAATCTACAGGGAAAGTCAACGGTGGAGGTTACAGGCGATGAGTATATAAAGACGCAAAGTCATATGGGCGCGGTTTTATGGGGTTTTGGGTTTTAGCATTCAAGGCTTGTAACAAAAGGGGTTTTGTTTCTTTTTTAGAAGAAAAGTAGGGGAAACGGAGATGAAGGGAGAATGGGTGGGTTAAAGGGAAAGGAGAAAGCGCCCATTGTAAGCTTCTTTCGAGCACGACCAAGGACTAAGCTCACTTCCAACCTTTTAGAGAATCATCATTACATAGCAGAGCTAACACTGGCTCCTTTTGTGGATGAGATCCTCCCTGTGAGGTCTCAAGAACTATAGACCATGGCTTTTCCTGTGAAAACCTGATTAGCAAAATTTCCTAGTGTTCCATTGGGCATGGAGTCTAATTAAGCCCACACTAAAACTGATAAAAACAACATATTTACAACATTAAAGCCTGAAGACCTTAGACAACATAAAATTTCAAAAATCGCCCATTAATTGGGCCATCAAAAACTGTCTCTCCTCCCATACTTTGTAGCATGAAAGTATTGTTCCCTTGGATCTGAGTGATGACAAAAGGTTTGGTCCACAGAGCATCAAACTTCCCATGGTTTCCTTTCTTCTCTTTCAGTGAATCCCACTTAAGAACCAATTCTCCGACCTGAAAACTGTCTGTTTTTGCCCTCCATTTGAAAGCTTCCATGATTCTTCCCTAATGTGATGCAGACTTCTCAACCAGCTGTTCTCTGATTTGATCTACTTCTACTAAATCAGTGATCCCTTTTTCCATATCATCTTCCTCATTCTGCTCTTCTTGTAAAAATTTCACCATATGGAGGATTAACTAAATTGGGAATACGACCTCAGTGCCATAAACCAGCTTGAATGGGGAATTCTCTGTGGATTTCTTGGTTGTGACCATGTCAGCGCACAGTGCATACTTGAGCTTAGAATCCCAATTATTTTTGTTGTCTTCCAACAAATGTTTAATTATCCTTATCAGGCTCTTGTTGGAAGATTATGCTAGACCATTGCCTTGAGGGTAATATGAGGTGGAATGAACTAGCTTAATGCCCATTAAGTCACACATGTCCACCAACTCCTTTGCCCATTGTCCATAACTAATTTATGTGGATTGCCAAACCTAGTGAAGATGTTCTCCGTCAAGAACTTTATGACCACATGATGATCAAATTTCCTTGTGGGGATGGCCTCAATCCATTTAGTGAAGTAATCAATGGCTACTAAGATCCATCGGTGCTGGCCACTAGAATGTGGGTTGATTTCCCCTATGAAATACAAGCCCCACTATTGAAAAGGACCACTGGCATGTATTGGCTTTAAGGGCAGGGATTTCAATTGTTGTTTTCCTTCAAATCTTTGGCACCTGTCACAAGATTTAACAAATGAAAAGACATAAGAAATAAGGTGGGCCAATAGTACCCAACTCTGAGTATCTTGTGGGCTGTAGTTTTCCAATAGTGATGTCCTCCACATATGCTAGAATGAAATTATTGCATAACCTCCATGTATTGTTCTTTGTCCAGACAACTCAAAAGAATCCTAGAGGAGTCCCTCCAATAGAGCAGGTTTTCATGAATGCAATATTTGGCTGCCCTGAGCTTGATAGTTCTGGCTTGGCTTCAACTAGGCCTGGAGGAACTTCTAGCTTTAGCAAGAATTGAGCTATTGTAGAATACCATTCACAATAGGTTAGATTTTCTGCCAATGACTGACTTCACCTTGGTTCAAGTGTCTCTTCTTCTATCTAACCATCCTCTGAATTCACGCTTATCAAATTCATGTCCAACATTCTGCAATTTTCTTCAACCATTAATCTTGTAAGGCCCTGACCTCTGACAAGCTTTGTGGGCTTCAATTCTATGTTGAATTCAATAAGCTTTGCAATCCATTTAGCCCTTCTTCCATCAGCATCTGGCTGTGTTAAGGCATCTTTTACTAAAGCAGAGGGCACATATGCAATTACCTTGGAATGCAGAATGTAAATTCTGAAAGCTTTCAAAGATTTGATAAGAGCATATGCCTGTTTTTCAATGATATCATACCTCAGCTTAGCATCCCTTAAGGTTATGCTGAAAAATGCCACTGGCTGCTCTAAACATTCCTCATCTATTTGCAATAAAATTGCTACAAGGGTGTCATCAGAGGAAAATGAAAATATATGGAACTCCTTGTCGTAATCAAGGTTGATCAAAGTAGGAGCTTCCATAATGGATCTCTTGATGGCTTCAAAATATTTTCTTGCTACATCAGTCCATTTGATCTCTAACCCCTTTTTCAACATGGAGGTGATTTGTTTTACAAGTTCTAAAAAATTTGGGATAAACCTCCTTACAAAATTTATCTTGCCCAGAAAGGACTAGATATCCTTCTTTGATCTCGGGACAAACAAGTTCTATATTGCTCTTACTCTTTCTGGGTCAATCCTGACACCTGCAATAGAAACAATGTGTCCTAACAACTTGCCTTCTTCTAAAGCAAACTGTGCCTTTTTAGGATTGGCTGAAATCCCAAACCTTCTGCACTTCAGAAACACTTTCTTCAAATGCTGTAAATGGTCTTGATGGCTACTGGAGTATATTGTTATATCATCTAGGTAGATAAGGAAAAACTTATCCTTCTCTCCTACAAATGCTATATCCATAGCTCTCTGAAAGGTGGCTCTAGCATTCATCAGCCCAAAAGGCATCTTGGAATACATAAAAGTTCCCCAAGGAGTGGTGAATGCAGTCTTCTCTCGGTCATCTGGATGTACAGCAACCTAGTTATACCCTGAAAATCCATCCAGGAAAGACATTACTTTGGCTCTTGAGACCCTCTGCAACAAATGCCCCATCTTGGGTAGAGGATAATTGTCTTTCTTATAGCATTTGTTTAGGTTTCTGAAATCAACCCAGAGCCTGATTTCTCCACTCTTCTTCCTCACCACAACCAAGTTGGCTACCCACTTTCAGTATCTCAAAGGAACTATGATTTTGGCAGCCAACAACTCCCTGATCTCCTTTTCAATCAGAGGAAGGATTAAAGGGTTTTTGGGTATCGGCTTCTGCTTGAAAGGGATGGTGTCTTTCTCTAAAGGAATTTTATGCTAGATGATATTTTTGTCATAAGTTTTTAGGTCATTATATTCCCAGGCAAAAATATCAGCAAATTGCTTCATTAAATTGCAGTACTGATAACTTTGGGCAACAGATAGATGGGTGGACAAATTTATATATCTTGGATGCTCTGGACTCCCTATGTTATGCTTATGGACTACAGATTGGTCTTCTTTTTGGGAAGCCTTGTAAAGCACATCATTCTGGTCAAAAAGCTTTTCTAAGGGGACAAGGCCTTTAGGTATATGATTGCCTGGAAGCTAGGCAATGATGTCTTTGCCAATTTTGTTTCTAAGCTGGGGTTGTGGGTTTCCCTCCAAGACTTCATTGTCTTGATCAATTTGCATTTTGGAGAATTTATCAATGACTTGCAGAAAACTATTTACCTCCTCATCATCCTCAAAAGCTTTCCAATGTTGGACATTATCACGCAAGGATGGTCTATATTTCATCTAAATTACATAAACTAGTTTTGGATGCATAGGAGGGATAAACATGCTAGCAGACATAGCAAGAGAATCGGCGAGCTGATTTTTTACTCTAGGGATATATGAGATACAAAAATTATCAAAAGAGTCTTTGAGTCTCCATACCTCATCTCTATATGTCGTTAGCCTTGGGTACTTTGCTTGAAATGTTTTTTTCACTTGCTGAATGATGAGATCAGCATCTCCAAACACCTTTATGTTTCTGATTCCTCTACCTTTAGTTGTGTTAAGGCCTAGTATCAGAGCTTCATACTCTGCTATATTATTGGTAACTTGGAAAGTCAGCTTAAAAGACAGATGTGTGCTTTCTTTTTTTGGGGATATCAGCACCACCCTTGCTCCTGTAGTTTCCCTTGAGCAAGCTCCATCAAAGAACATATCCCAAGATTGTGTGCCTTCTTCTTCTTCCATAGCCTGGCCTGTTGGTTTCCTGATCTACATTAAGGCTTTATGAGATTCTTCAATTTGGAGAATGTGTGCCCTAAAGTCAGTGTCCATAGCGTAAATAGGATGATCAATGGGGTTCCTTTCGTCACTGATAATGTAGGCCAGATATGCTTACAATCTCCTGCTCTCCCCCCCAAAAACTGGGATAGTGGCATAAGATAAATTATTCTATAACTTTCCACCCAGCCTCTTAATCCATCCTCTAGAAAGTAGCATACCAAACTTAGGGGGAACATCCGCCACCACAATATCCATCATCATGCTCTTCATGGGCAGCTGAGTTAGGGTAATGGTCAGGTCTTTGATTAATCCCAGACATTTTACCTTTCTTGAATCAAAGGAGAATAGATCATGATAAGGTCTAGTGATATCAAGGCCTAACTCTTCCATGACCGATTTGGGCATCAGATTATGGCTGGCCCCTGTGTCTAGCAAGTAGTTGTGGAGGATTTTGTTATGAATGGTCAAGTAGACATAAAATGATGGAGAATTATCATTAGCAAGTTTAGTCATTGGGCTAAGCACAACTACAGGTTTTTCATCTTGCAAATTGACATAGTCAGTGGAGGCTTGTATGGCTTTCAGCTCAAGAGCATTAAGGATAGTTTTCTAAAAACTTCACTCTTTGCCAGTTCTACCAGAGGCACAGATATTTTTAACTTCTGGACTTTTGATTCAAAACTGAAAGGGGAAGGGGACCTGTCAGGACCTCCTACCTCTTGAGCTGGTGCTTTGAGGATAATTGGGTCAGCTGCTGGCCTTTTCTATTTGATGTTCTGATGCTTTATAGGGATAGCAGCTCTTTGGAAAAGATTCTCCTTAATATGGCTTGTTCCTGACCTCAGATTATATCTTTTCTACTCATTAGTCTACAGAACAACCTCTCTATCCCACTCTTGACTGGTTTGGTCCTGGAGTAATGATTCTTCATAGGTAACCAATGTCAAGAAGGTAGCACTACCCTTATCTTCCATACAATGAATTTCATCCTCTTCTCCAAACCGCTCCTCCTCCATGACTACGTTTTGGAAAGGAGCCTTAACCCTTTGTTCTTCATTGGCTTCTTTACCCCTCTAAATGATCTGCAATTGTTCATTTGCTCTTCTGAAGGAACTTGGGTTTCTAGGAGAAAATGTGTTTGGGAGCCTTGCCTTTCCAGAGCTCTGCTCAACCTTCTGCTTAGATATTTCAGTAGCCAATGACTCTATCATTTAATTCATTTTGTCTAACTTGGGTTTTGAAGATGAAGTAGAGGAAGGAGAAGCCTCACCTCTTTGCCTCCTTCTATCAGCATGACCCTTGAGCTTTTATGAAACCATGATATTAGATTCCACCTATAAAGTTGCATCTTGCATTTCAGCTAGAGTGGCACATCTTCTTTCCCTCAATAACAGATAGAAATCAGAGTCAAAGGCATTGGCATATGTGAGTTTGGCAGAGGTGGGGGTAGGCTTTACTTCAGCTGGTATTTTACTATACATACAATTAAATGTTTTATTGAAATCAGATAATGATTCCCCATTTTCCCTCTTGAGGTTACCAAACTCAGTATGGTAATGTAGCAGGTCCTTTTTGTCTCCCCAATGCTTTAAGAATACATCATCTAACGCTTCAATGTCTGTTATAGACCTAGGGGTCAATTCTCTAAACCACTTTCTAGCCTCTCCATAAAGGCTTTGGACAAATACTCTCATCCACACATCATCCTCACTGATATCTAGGTTATCAACATAACTATAAAAAGATTCAAGATGTTCTTCAGCAGTTACTCCCTTTGTACCAGTGAACTTAGGCATGTATTTCTGGTATGCGGGCATGGCATTAAAAGGAACAGGCATGACCAGAGGTCCATAACTAGTAGCAATGATTCTTTCCATTTTTGTGGGTGCTTATTGGCCTACCATAACTAGGGTAGATGGAAGAGTACTAGTCATTTGGATGACAGAAGGCTGAGGAATGAATGACAAGGACAAAGGAAAATGATGGATAGTATGGGAGGCTTTCTTTGGATTGAGATCCAAAGGGCAGCTTAATGAACAAGAAGCTTTATGAATCTCTAAAGGTATTTCTTCACCGATAGTACTAGGCTCTATATTTTCAACATGAACACGCTCAATTATAAGCCTCCTTGGCAGAGATACATCAGATTGCTTAGGCTTACCTGATCCTGATGCTCCTTTCTGCAATGTCTTTCTCTGCTTGACAATCTTCTTAGGGTTAGGCACTAGGTCAGCTGGTGATTTCTAAGGATTTCTTCTAGTATGCCTCACGAACTAAGCCAGAACTGTAATGTGGAGTCGCCAAATGTTGGTCCTCTAGCAGAGCCGCCAGATAGATGATTACAACTAGAAATGTGTCCAGAATTTGTCTATCATCAAAGCTAGAACTGTGTCGTTTTCTCAAGGAAGCTGAGCTTCAATCTCCTCTCCCCAACAACGGTGCCAATTATGTTAGGATTCTAAAAAACTCTCCTGGGTTGTAGCTCGGAGATGCTTGGTAACATATAAATTCAACTTATTGTTGCAAATGGATGAATGGAAGGAATGCTTCTTGTCCAAGCCAGATAACCACTTCTACCTTGTTTCACTCTAGACATACATGAACACCCTCAGACTACAAGGCTTTAGACCACCAACTACTCACAGTTTAAGATTGGGTGAATATGGAGAATACTAACCACACCAGCAGATGCACAAGACCATGTGATGGCCGGCTGCAACCAGTAAATAAGTCTACAAATCTAATCTACTAATGCATAGACAGGATGACAGCTCTCTGGCACCAGATGAAGAGAAACGTAAATAACTCATTCAATGATACATACAAGATTTTAACACAGAGGTAGGATGACATCTACTCTAATGCTAAACATCAAGAGTTCAAGCATACATCATATCAAGCACAACTTGGAAGAGAAGAAAGATGAAAAGTAAGCAATTAACAACAAAAGAAGCTTGTATTAGCTGAAAATGAAGACGAGACGTTGCAAGTGTCCAAATAGTTACAGTCTCCAGAAGTTGAACTTTACATCAAAACATCAACCATCAACCCTGATTACATTTTTTTTTCCAGGTATATATAGAGTTTCATTACAAAGGCACTTGGCCATTTTAGGTATGGAGGGGTCATAATTGACCACCAACTGCATTTAACTGCCTGATGGTGTCTCTAAGTGCATTTCCTTGTTTCAGTGGATGAATCTGATTTTTTTTTTAGGTGCTCTGCTATCCTCTCAGGCAGCTGGAGTGTTCGTGTTAATGAAGTTTCGTAATTGCTAAATGCAGTTACCTACTCACACTCTGTCCTGTTCCTCCTCGGCCATACTATTTGTTAAATATGGTTGTTGAGGAGAAACTCCAACTAGTACTAGTGAGCTGGTCACCTTCGTCCTTCGGGCGCATAGAATGGTCAAGGGGTGTGGATTGCATGGCGAATGGACGAGCTGGGTGAGGGAGAAAGATCAGGAGGATAAACGATGGAGATGGCTTGGTGGAAGGTATCGAAAGAGGTGGGAGCAAAGCAAACGTGGGCCGTTGGATCTCAGGCAGACAGATCCAACAGTGATAGGGCATCGAAGGTGCACAACCGTTATCGGGCGGGAACAAAAGGTTAAGTGGTAAGCGGTATCGATCACACCGCCTTTGGGCATCCGACAGTAAAAGGACGAGGGCGTGCAATTCCATTCAGTGCTTAACATGTAGTGGCAGAAGAGAGAGAAAACCGCTCTCCATCATGAGCTAATGTTCCATCACTTCATGGACGCGGGGAGAGCGAATGCCGTTGGATCTTCGGCAGAGATGATCAAATAGTGGGGAAACAATCATGCAAGTCACTTTATCAGGCGCGACGGGAGCCATCGAATCAGCGGGGAAAGTCAATCGTGGAGATTACGGGCGATGAGTCATATGGGCGCAGTTTTATGGGGTTTTGGGTTTTAGCATTCGGGGCTTGTAACAAAAGGAATTTTGTTGGTTTTTTTGAAGAAAAGTAGGGGAAACAGAGATGAAGGGAGAATGGGAAGGTCAAAGGGAAAGGAGAAAGCGCCCGTTGTAAAATTCTTTCAAGCATGACCAAGGACCAAGCTCACTTCCGACCTTTTAAAGAATCATCATTACATAGCAGAGCTAACAATGCCATTGGCATATTGGTAAGGGCGGATGTAATAAGGTGGGCAGGTCGGGGGATCAAATCCCGCCCCTGCTAAAATAAGCACCCATGCGATTATAACACCCTCTGGCAGTGTTCCATACAGGAGGTGCGATTACATTAACATGGTTAGCAGTTATGTTGCGATACATTGGTTTCGTGTGGGCACCTATGAGGCAGGCCAGCCAGTTTGGTCAGGCAGGTTCAAGTTCCGCCATCCACAATCTTTATTGACATGTGGCAAGGGGTGGGGATATGGGCCAAGTCCACCAGAGGTGGCTTGCCCACTGCCCATCTTAATATATCTATCTATCTATCTATATATTAATATATATATATATATATATATATATATATATATATATATATATATATATAAGGGTTTATATAATACATTAGTTTTCATTATAGTTTATTATATATAATAATAGGGTTATAAGGGGCTTAAAAAAATTTAATAAAAACAAATTATTTTATTAATAAGGATAAAGTTAACATATTATAGTTACATGGTTATAATATTATTTTATTAAAATACTATTATTAATAATATTATTACCTAAAAATTTTTGAATTTATTTATAATATTTAATAAGAATTTAATAATAGTTTTATAAATTTAAATTCTTTAGTTAGATTCTCTTACCCTTCTTGGTCAAATCCTAATTACTAATTTTTGCCTTCAGTCAAACTAGTTTTTACTCCCAAACGACTAGTTAGTTGCTCTCTTCGTCTATTTATTGCATTGCTTGGATCTCGGTCCTCATCTTGTCCTGAAGATGAACCACACTAGTTGGTTCCAAACGCGTGGACGAGATTATCTCTTAGGTGATTTTTACTGAAATATGTTGTTATAAATATTGGTTGTTGTCACATGGTTCAGGGTGGTGAGGTGACAACCAGACCCCCATTTATTTTTTTTAATCCCCCCCTTTTATTTATTTTATATTTTTATTACCATAGCCCAAATTAACTAAAAATATGGAAACTGAAGGTTATTTGGGAAACTAAGTAGGCCACAATTTCGGGAGCCAAATTCCAAGTCCCAGACTTTGTCGGTTTGTAGGACCATTAAACCTGGCCCACATGGTAACTTTGACCAAAACATTGTCTGGATTTATCTCCTTCATATGAGCTCAGATTTTAGTGCTATTAACACCGTTGGAATCAGAACGACGAGCATTTCTATCGGGTGCTGGTTCAAGAGCAATATGACCCCTTTGAATTTTGACCATTTCTGAGCCCTCTTAGACATCTGCATGTGTCGGGAGCCACAATCAACACCAAATCTCATGATGATAATTAAATCTAAAATTATATAATTATAAATGATTTGATATGTGGATCTTAATTTGAATATGTTTATTTCTTATGATATCTTTTAAAGAATTTATAAAGGTCATAGCCTATTTATTATAAGTTTGGTAGATTTTCAACACAATCAATAGTTATGTTATAAGTTTTGGATTTTTGTAGTGCATATTTTTTGGTCAAGTTTACCCTAGAATTACTGGAATCATAAGTCTAAGCCATTAAATCTACACAATTTGACTTCAAAAATTTTCATGGCATTAAATCTATTTATATATTTGCAAATGCATTTTAAAAAACAAAAATTCACAATATGACCAAAAGAATGTTTCACATGATTCTCACAAAAAATCTCCAAAACATAAAATAGATATACACCACCTTTACAAACTTCATAATATTTGTATAGCAATACAGGTTCACAAAAGTCTCCAAAACATAGAATAGTTATAGACCACCTTTACAAACTTCATAATATTTGTATAGCAATACACGTTTTGACATTTGTACACCAGTAAAGTTTGTGATATGTGGATATCTTGTAGAAATTTTTTAATATGTGGAAATCACATAAAAATATTTGGGTATTTATTTTTTTAAATAATAAATATTGCATAATTTTATGATATTTAAAAAATAAAAAATTTTCAATTCTAGAAATCTAATAATAAATTTATTTTAACCATTTGAAACATCTCATTAATAACCTATTTTCTAGAAATAGATTATTATATTATTAATTTTTTGATATTATGATAATACTAATAACTAATTTATTATAACCATTTTCTAGAAATAGACTATTATTTTTTGATATTATGGTAAAACTAATAACTAACTTATTATAACCATTAATATTAATTGATTAATAACCTAATGTTATTTAATTAATAAATTACGTAAGATCAAGTTATTGTACCTAATTTTGCTAATTTCCAGATTATCACCATTATAAAAATATTAAATTTGTTAATATAAGTTGGACTGGGTCCTAGGGTCAAAAATAGCCGTTATCTAGCCATTAGAGTCTCTGCTCAGTCTATTTAACTTGCTTGGCCAGATCTGTTTCTTCAACTTGTCCTGACGATGAACACACTAGTTGGTTCGAAACGCGTCGACAAAGGTCTCTTTCATGTGATTTATGCCGAAGCTCTTCTTATAATAAATTTTCAATTTCCACATGAAAATATTTGGATATTTATTTTTTTAAATAATAAATATTGCATAATTTTATGATATTTATAAAATAATAAATTTTCAATTTTGGAAATACCTCTTATATCTGTATTTATCATAGGTATTAATAATGTTTTATATGTTGTTGTTGATGAAGAAGAAGATTGACATCTACTATGATGGAAATAGTTGTATTAAGATATCCTGATAATTTGTTTTGTAATTTTAATTTTAATTATTTTATATGACAAAAAAATATTATTATTTCAATATTTTTTAACCCATTATAAATTAGAATTAAAAAATACAAGATACTTAAAAGTAAATGTCTCTTTATTAACTTTATTCAAGCTAGTATACATGCCTAGGGGCAATCCACTCACTAATTAAGTAATCAAGGTTTTATACATGCTCAAAGAGAATCATGGTCCATTCATCAAACAATACAATAGGACATCTCTAAACATTCCAACTATTACAGTTTTCATCCATAGTAATATGAGTGTACATAAACCTACAATGTATCATATTATTTATAATTTATATAGTTATAAGCACAATCCAAGTGTCCATTTAGTTCATAGTATGTTAGTTATTTGCATTTCATGGATAAAACAACAAAATCCATAATCTAAGTATTCAAGAATGATAATATTATGTGAGGAATTATGAGATCCTCTAATAAAACAACATGAGTCCACTAAATGCATATTCCAATCCAACCCTTACCCATACTAGTGAAGTAAAACAAGATGTTACACATTGTAAATATATCAACCATAAACAAAATCTTGGACAACACAATCCAAAAATTTATGTATCACTCAACATATAACAGAAATTATGAACTCTACAACATAATTAATAACCTTAGATATTCATACAAAAACATATATCATCTTTTTTACATTTAACATAACTCATCATCCTAAAAAAAATACCTAAAAATTAAATTTTAACGAAATATAAAACTATAAAAATATTAAAAATTTTTATTATTATTATTATTATTATTATTATTATTTTCACATATTGGTTCACGGGTTCACAGATACCGGGTCAGTGGGTAGCCGCTACGTCCAAGGTTTTTAAACATTGAGTAGACGCCACCCAAAGAGCATCAACATCCCTCGGCCTATTTACTGACCTAACCCCAAGAGCTTTGGGGATTCAACACTATGACCTCCCATTGGCGAGGCACTTGATTTGACCGATTAAATAACTCTTAAAACTTATTATTATTATTATTACTAAAAAATTCTTTATATTTCAGGACAGAAATATACCTGTTCCAGCCTAGAAACATGAGACTTTTTGCTATATTGTCAATCTATTCGCTAGCCTCTTTTGGAACCCAAAGACTTTTTGTTTGATAATATAAGCGGAGATAACATTTAATCCATGTGATGTCAAAAAAGTTTTTAATATCGCCTCTAGGATTAGACATTGTCAATGTCATATTTTGTGATTAAACCATGAGCAATATACAAATTTGTCGGACTTTGGCACAATCAATAAGACCGCCATATTCAGTTGGCACAGTGTACCCCTTTTTTATTTTCAAAAGTCGATGTTCCATATTTACATATACTGACAACGTACGCTCACAAATTTATGGAGGAGTTGTCTATAATGCGATTTTTTGGAGATTCCGGTGACGGAATCCGGCGGAAGAAATAAGGTTAAATCTTGATTTTTAGCAGTTAAAATGGTTTTTTAACTGCATATTTGGATTCAGCGCCCTGGAAAACCCTTGGGACCCATTGATTGTGCAGAAACTAGCTATCAAACTTGGGATTCCAATGAATCTCTGCCGGATTTTGACCGGAAAAATCCGCCAGAAAAGCTTTCGAAAAGTCGCGTTATAGACTACTACATTTATGGGTACGCATAATAGGTTAACGGTAGTTTTCTTTTTAGCGAGTTATCTTATTTAACGGGGTGAGTCATATTAGGAATTTGGGAGGCTCTTTTTAGAATATTTTATTTGGTACATTTACAGCGAGCAAAATCAAAATTAGATAGTGGACTTTTTATCTAAGAGGGTATCAAGAAAGGAGTTTGGAAAATTATATTTTGCTGTTTAGGTCAAACAATATTATGTGGAAGGTTGGAAGTATTTATTTCTTTTAAATCTGTATTTTCATTCTCATAAATCTGGATTTTTTTAATGTTATTCGAAGAAGTTCTGTAAAGTTCGGTAAAAACACTGGATTTTTTTAATGTTATTTTGAAGAAGTTCTGTAAAGTTCGGTAAAACACTGTAATGGAACAAGGTATTATTCGGAAAATTATGGGTTACAGAAAATCATATCTGAGATAGTTGTATTTTGTGTTGTATGAGAGTTTGGAAAGTGAGAAAGTTGGGAATTTGGGTAAGTGTGTAGGGAATCGTTGGAAGTTTCTCCAAAATTTATAGGAAACAACTAATCCAGAGCAGTAATATTATGCTTTGTATATTTTCTAGGTGTTTTTCTAGTGGAGTTTCTCACTTTTATATAAATAAAATATTAAAATATCAAGTTCACTATTAGTTCTATGACGAGTGAGTAGTCAAACAATCTGGGTTAAAAATACAAAGGAACAATTTTACATATGTTTCTCCGGTACAAAAAGTAAAGCAATTCTAATGTTTAAGCATTCACTACTATGCACATACAATCCTCTGCTATATATATACACATAAACAACAAAATAAATACTCATCAGCATGACATCCCAGATATCACCCTTACATCAAGGTGCTACAAGCTTCCTTAACCCATCGAGAAATTGCTCCAGTTTATCAATTAAGGATATAGGTGCTAGGGATGTTTTTGGCCTTTCTTTCTGAAAATTTCAACAGAAGTTCATGTTTTGTGAGCAGTTCAACATATTTCTCTACCTAATTTTTAATCCCCTCATATTTTATATGCAGTTCAGAATATTTCTCTGCATGCTTTGTATTCTACAACGCCAGTGAACACAAAAACTCCAAAAAAAATCTTTAAAAGTCTCGGTTTCCACCTATAACAGAGGTTGTATAACAGAGGTTGTAGTAAATTTTGTACGTCAAAAAATATAATATTTTGTTTTTGACAAGAACATATAAAGTTTTATCTATGATACTGCCAGAGGAACAAAGAAAAACACGTAGAGACATAATCATGATTATTGTAATAAAAAGACTTTTTGTACAAAAAGATCCATCCGACCAACGAAGATAACAAATATATGAGATTTTGTACATAAAGATCTGGTCAAATTTCAAGCCCATTTGGCTAGCAAAGACATGGCCCCTGCACCGAACAAGAGAGCGAGGTATGAGGACAGTTGAAGCGCTCCATTTTGTTTCATCCGAGAGGAATTGATAAAATCTGCAGCAATAAGATCCACCAGAGCCATGTATATCAGAATTCCCGAAGACGCAGAATTAAAGACCCCTTCAACGATCAGTGCAGTGGGGCTGTTCTCGTTGTAAACCGACGAGATCCCAATTCCTAGGGCAATACCAAACGGCGATGTCACAGCAAAGAAGAATGTCATAAGGATAACTGCTGCCGACTTATTCTTGAAACCCGCCTGCTCCACTCGAAAAACACAGATTTCAATCAATCAACCTTAGTATCGATGTAAACATTCCTGCTTTATACTAGTTGAATTTTTGAAGATTTAAGGGATAAAAGTTATTACCTGAACAATGCATCCACCAAGGCCCATTCCTTCAAAACATTGGTGAAATGATAAGGCCGCCACCAAAGGCCTAATTGTGCATGGACTTTCAGATGCGCCCAATGAGATTCCAATAATAACGGAGTGAGCAAGAATACCCAACTCTAACACCTGATATTAACCATGTCCCATTCTGCATGATGTTAAATTTAATAATATAGCTATTGAAAGCTGCAGTCGAGAGTTTGAATCTTAGAATTTTACCTGCGCAATGACACGATAACGAATAGTGGAATGTTCAGCTATAGTATTGGATCCATGGGCATGCCCATGTGTACCATGTGAGTTATGATTCTGATGTTCTGGGTCACTGGCCCCACCACTCTCTGCACCCCCAATAAGATGATTCTCTTTGTTTTGATTTCTCAAGTGAGAGCGCTCATAGTAACCAGTGGCCAGAGCATCCACCATGAGAGTACAAATTGCGGCCATCATTGCTATAAACCCAGCAAAGGGGAAGTTGCCCCATGGGTTCGTATTTAAGCATTCACTGCTAAGAGATTCGAAGGCATCAGGAAGAACATGGATGAAACCAGTAGCAAGAATCACTCCGGCAGCAAAAGCCTTAATGACGAAGAATATATTCCTCTCAGGCTTTAAAGCAGGGAAAGTCCTGCCCAGAACAGGCAAACATACCCCAATAGTGCCTGCCACAAGAATAGATACCAGTGCCCCAATCTTCAAATGGAGAGCTTCTGTCTTGTTTCTGCATTCACTGTCTTTACCAGAGCAGGTATCATCTTCTGCACCCACAAAATTCACCATGGAACATAAGGCCATGGTCGCACCAGCTATGATGCATTTCATGGCGGCTGAAGCATTTGCCATTCTTCACACTCCAGCGATCCAACTCTCAACGCAGACCCCTTTATCAAAGTCCAAGGAATGTCCTCATAATATCGACACTTGCACTGCTTCCGCGTTGGTTTGTTACGATTACTATGCATAAATATCTCCCTCTTAACAATAATTAATTTATTTTCCCAATGCGCACTTCTTTATCAAAGTCCAAAGAATGTCCTCATAATATCGACACTTAACAGCTTCAATGCATAGCCATTCTGAAAGTCCAAAGAATGTGATCTTAATATCGTCACTTGCACTGCCTCCCTATTTCCTTGCTGGGAACTTTATTGTCTTTACTCACGGGTGACCAGCGAAGTCCTACAATCATGCTCCACATTTGGAAGTGAACAGAACTGTTTACTATAAAATGACGAATATGTCGACATTCCTGCACCTGGGGTGACTCCATAAGTGTTCAACGAAGCAAACAGGGAGGCCAAGGTACATGAGGAGAAATCAAACAGGAAAAGGTTCGAATCTAAATAGGTTCAGAGTACACGCATATAACTATTTTTATGGCTAAACAAAGTCGTTCGAATTTAAATAATAGAAAATATAATTGGTTGGAATTTAAATAATAAAAAATATAAAATTTGACATTAGTTTAAGTTTTTATAATTTTTTTTAACGAGTGAAATGTTATTATTTACGTTTTATTTATGGTTTCATAAACTGCCATTCAGGATATTTAAGTCTTCAAAATAATTTCGGGTGGCACATGGACTTTGCCACACCAACGCAATTTTAGTGTGTCTCTTTCATAGCACAGGTTTAATAACCTTCGTGAGGTTCAATCATGGGTTAGCAAGATTTTCATGAGGATCAGTCTTGGGTGGCCTTGTTAAGGAAGACCTTCCTGAGGATCAGTCTTGGGTGGCCTTGCTAAGGAAGCTCATCCTCAACTTTTTGTGCTAGTGAAACTTGACTAAGTTTCCAAAAATCATACTAGTCTAACTTAAATTTTAAAATTTAAATTTAAATTGAGATAAGAGTGAAAGTGTAAACAATTAGTTTAAATTAAGCTTAATTTAAGTTTATGTTAATTTGTGTTTTTTCCTTTTCTCCTTAGTTTAATAGCCACAAGTATTGAGAATAATTTAAAATGATAAATAACATATTATCTCAATATTTATGTTGTGATGGATGTTATGGAAATATCTAGATTGAATTTAAATGATAAATTTTTTTCCAATTTTTTATTATATTTAAATTAAAAATAAACTGAGATTAATGATAAATGACAAATTATATCAATATTCTTTGGTCCACAAAAAAATACATCTAACATTAATTGGAAGAAATCTACACTCTAACATTTCCAAATCTTAATATGTTTAAACTATATACATTAAATTATGTTTACCATTTCCAATAAAAAATTGAAGTGTTAAAATTTGATTTATGATTTTTTTTAATAATTATAAATACAATTTTTTTATCATAATTATATTTTTGAAAATTTGTTTAAAATAACCTATTATTTTGAATTTTACCTAGATATTCAAAAAAAATTAAAATTAAATATTTTTTTACTAACTTTAAATAAAAAAATTAATAATAAATTTAAATGGATATATATATATATAATATTATATATTATAATATCTATATAAATATGTTTTAAAAACACAATAACAACTAAATAATGTATTTATAAACTATATTTATTTATTATTAAAAACATTTTAAAATAATAACAAATTATTTAAAATAAATAATATAAAGTTATATATAGTTATTTATTAAATAATGATGGATCAAAATATCTATATATATTCAGAGGTAGTGAGGTAATATATCTAAATACTCATAACTACAGAGGTTAATAAATTATACTTGATTATTATTATTTTTTAATATTTTTTTATTGTAATAATATTTTTTTATTTCTTAAGTAATATGAGTTCTTAGATGATTCACATGTATAATTGTGGCTTGAGGGAGTTTTAGTGGGTGTATAAGCCCTTAGAATCACCAAAAATCATTGGATATCATCTCGATTAGATCACATCAACCTTTAACATTTCACCACAAAATGTCTTAATAAAACAATTTGTCACCATCTGTTCTAAAAAAACAAGTAAACATTATTATAATATAAATAATATTTATATATTCTTATATATATATATAATAAATTACAACTTAATATAAAACATTTAAAATAATTAATGAATATACTTTTTAAATCCCTTCCTCTTATTATAAAAAAATTGATAATTTTTTTCTCAACTTCAATCAGTATTTACAGACATTGAGGTTAGTTTACATATTTGATTAAAAAATGATAAATGGAAAATATTTTTAACGGTGATTTTGAGAAAATATTTACAATTGATTGAATTTGAATGATAGTCAATTACTCAAATGGGGGCTTTTTAAATATGGAACAATATAGTTGGGGGCCAAATATGAACAAAATGGGATGGATGCAACACAAAGATGTATGGAACACTGTAACTAGACTCAAGGGGACTTGAAACATAATCCATAGACGTAAGGGTGACTCAACTCAGATGCTCAAAACAAGGGTGGCTCGATGATGCTGCCATGGTAATTTGGATGCTCAAAAGGATGGTTACTCGTGAATAAAATCGACACGTGAGTCAACTAATGCATGACTAAAGTGGTACTATAGTATAGATTGCTCAAATGAAGAAATTTGATTTTAATAAGCTACAAAGTGAGACCTCATGGAAAAATGGTTTCCTAGTGACATTTCAAATTACCAAAAACAAACTGATAGCCATTATAGAACTCGGTGAGATCTTTCCAACGGTGTTGATGGTTCATCAAACAGAGCTACAATTTGGTCACAATGGACGATGAAAAATCTAGGGTTTTTCCTATAAAAGGGTGTTTTGCCACAAAATCCAATTCACTTGCATAGTTATTTGTTGTAAAATTTGGAGAGGAGGAGAAGGCCCTAAATCTTATGGAGATCATAGCGGAAAAACAAAATGTTAAAAATTTGGATCTACGAGTTTCAGGTAGGTGGCCTTACCTCTCTAAATGGCCTTAATGGTTCATGGAGGGATTGTTCTTGATAAAGAATCAAGGTAAGAAAGGAATGCAGGAATGAAATACTAGAGAAGGTTTAAGATCATCCCGTCGACTAAGTCAAACAAGGGGACTGTGTGGTAAGTATGGCATCACATAGAGTAGAATGTTTGAATAGATGGCATAAATTATCTGCAATATGTGATGTGCAATGGCTCGACGGAGAGGTCGGTAGGATAAACTATCCAAGGAATGAAAGGATAATCAACCATACCTAGATCGTTGGGGTCTAGGCTGAGACTTATGTTAATCAAGTGAGAAGGCAGCCAGGGGTGCCATCATGCCGCCAAGCATGAGATATTTCCCCTCAACATATGTGGTGGAGGGGAACTGATTGGGTATGCAAAAGGTGGGAATGATGCCCCTAGATTGATGAATTTGTCGAGTGCCATTGTGTTATGAAACCAGCTCAAAAAAAGATAGAATGGATAGATCAACACTTTAGAATTCATCCTCTTCAAGGGGGAAACCTCCTTTATATCACATAAATGAACAACTCTTGGATGATACAAATGAAAATACCTCCTTTCTATATATAGGAGTCTAAGGGGTCATAATATAATCAGAGCCGACATAACAATAATAATGTAAGGGCACAATAATAACAATAGTGGGCTTCTATGGGGCACAATAGTAACAATATGGGCACTACATGGGTACATCAATATAATAAGTGGGTTGTACTAATAACAATAAGGGGTTACACTAGCAATATAGGGGCCTAACATGCCCCTCTCCTTCAAAAAGTGTTGTCCTCAACGCTTGAGTAGTTCTTGATGCTTCTGTATAAAATTCTTGTCCTCCCATTTGGAATCTTCAACAGGTAAGTTCTTCCAGATGATGAGATACTCTGAAATTGATTGATTTTGTAGCTGTCGGGTTCTTGTTTCTGTGACTGCTCCAGGTTCCAATATGATTTTTCCTTCCTCTTCAATTTCTGGCAATATTGTTTGAATTGGGATCTTTTGCAACTTTTGAATAAGTGG
>APFE031309167.1:0-17626 GCA_000404065.3 Pinus taeda | reverse complement strand
TGTTTCGCAATCCATGCTTTCAGCAATCTTTGATTATGGAAATTATGACAGTTACAGTGCGAGTCTCTGCTCGGAGAAGATGCTGGAAAGAAAATTGACCAACTACTACCAACCAACCAACCCCTCACAACATTGCTTGGGGTGGTATTTATAAACAAAATATCAGAAAGACATCATTACAAGTGAGCTTGACAGGTCTGCTTAGAAC
Source organism: Pinus taeda (assembly GCA_000404065.3). Classification (NCBI taxonomy): domain Eukaryota; kingdom Viridiplantae; phylum Streptophyta; class Pinopsida; order Pinales; family Pinaceae; genus Pinus; species Pinus taeda. The sequence continues at coordinate 17,418 of APFE031309167.1, read as the reverse complement.
TCTTCAAAAATCTAAATGCTGCTGGAATTAAATGCACGTAAATGTTTTTGGCTGCGCTAGGGGCAGCTCGATTGGAACAAGTGACGAGGTGGCCCTTGGGGACCAGATGCAGTGCTACTGGAGTGATTGTGCTTTGGGGACTGTAGTTCGGCTCTGATGTGAATTGAATGTGCAATAATTATGATTTGAGAGCTTCAAGTAGTTTCGCCCTCCTTCTATGAATCTGCTGGAAGATATTAAATGTTCTCCTACTTCGGGCCGCTGCTCAAAATATTCGCTGATACACTTTGCCGCTACATTGATGGATTCTGCCGTCGACTGATACTCTTTGACACGCTTGATGCCTGCTGATTTGATCTGATACACTTTAAACTTTGTGATTGATCTACTGCTATCTTTAAACCAGATCCTTTTGGCATGATCGGGCGATTTTCGGGCTTTTTCGGCGCATAATGGGCTCAGAAATCAGAAGATTCCCTAAAGATTCCTCTAAATGGCCTATTTCCCGTAATCGCGCATCAGAAACTGCCTCGGTTTCTTGATCTGGAGCTCCGAAGTGCGATTTTTCATCCTGCGCGAAGTTTTCGGCTTTCTGGCTGCTGACGTAAGCATGGCGTCGGCTGTACGGCAGATGACGTCAGTTGTGTGTCCCTGGTACAGAGCGACGTGATGAGATACTGGAGGTAATGTGGCGAAGAGACTCCGATGCGATATCGCGATATCGCGTCGGCAGGGAACGGGGGATAATTGGGTTGGACAATTGGCGCTTGCGACTGCCGATCGGCGATATCGCAATATCGCGTCGGCGGAGACGGAGAGGTAAATGAATTGGACACTCAGCGCTTGTGATCGCCGATATCCGATGTCGCAATATTGCATCAGCGGGGAACGGATGGGTGATGACTTGCATGAAGATGAGAGTGCGAGGTTGCGATGCGATATGGCTTTGAGGAGGAAAGAGCAAGTAAGTGGGTGTGAAGGGCATTTGAGGTTTCGGAAGGGGTCCGATTATCTCTGAGGGATTTTGTACTTTGGAAGGAGTCCATTGTATCTGGGAGGTGGTTTTGGAGGTCAGGGGTTCTTGTTGAGTTTCAGATAAACTGAGCAATTCCTGGGAGTTCTTATGGTTATTTTTCAACCTGGGGGAGGGATATTATGTAGGGGGATTTTACTTAATATTAATAAGGGGATGGGAAGAATAGGGAGCTAAATAATAATGTTAGTGGTTAATATGGAGATGGTAAGAAAGCGCTAAGTTCGGGAGAGCTTAGGCTGTTACAAGGGGGACCATACTTTAGGAGAAAATATGGAACAACTTTGAGTAAAGCAGATCTTTACTCAAGCCAGTGTTATAAATATGATGGAACTTAAGAGGTGTCAAGCAGATCTTGACCTCTTTTGGGAAGTTAGTTAATGATTGGGGAGAATAGAGAAGGCGAGTCAGTTATACCTCTTTTGAGCTTTTTGCACACAAATCCTTGCTGATTATGTTCTGCATGATATGACACCTGAAAACCTGGAACTGGTCAGCAATTCAACAACCTCAGAACTACCTACATAGCCTATTTGCCTAGCATTTTTTCTTCTTTTGCTTGGGGGTGCACTTAGACTTGCAAACCCGTCATTCATTTTCTTGTGATGCTTTCCTACCTACATACTACCCTTATTTCTTCCGAAGCCCAGATTAAGCTGTTGGGCCCCTCTGCTTCTCTACCTATCTAAGAATCTGCCAAGATTAAATTGTTTGGACAGATTTACAATCTCTATATTCTAAAACAGGAAATTTAAACCTAGGGAGACCAAGATTAAACTTTTTGGACCTCCCTTTAACTAAAAATAGCGATACCGAGATAAATTTACAAAATTTGAAGGAAATTGGATGAACTTGAAGTATCCTTCTACAGTTGGAGGTTGTTTGAGCAAATATGGAGCATTGCAGCAAGCAAAGTACGACATATGTGGCCTATGAAATTCCAATCATGAAAAATGAATAACCTACTGCAGCAAGAAGCTAACAGTGGCTCCACTCGAGGATGGCTTCTCCTTGTGAGAAGCCAAGAACAACAGGACAGAACACCTTGGTTTTTAGTTTCTTGCTGTCTTCTGCAAAACTTGTTTTCTCCGGCCGCTTTATTCCGCGTGCTTTCAGTATTATAAACTCTAAAAAGTCAAAAACTGATATATACAAATATGTGCAAACCAACTACCATTTGCTCTTTCAAGCAGGAGGATCATTGTAGTGTTTCAACATCCGGCCATTGATCGGGCCTTCTTCCGCTGTGCTGTTATCAAGAGATTTGAGAAAATAGGTGTTATTGCCTTGCACAGTGCTGATAACGTATGGACCTTTCCACAGAAAATCAAATTTTGCATGTTTTCCCTTGTCTTCCCTTCTTGCATCCCATCTTAGAACTTTGCTACCTACCCTGAAATCCTCTGCTTTGGTTCTCTTGTCGAACATTTTATTGAGTTTTTCTTCTAGACCCTGAGCTCTATTGAAAACTTCTTCTCTGGTTTGCTGAAGGTGAATGGTCTGATTAATTCTTCTATGCATGTCGTTCGGTTCAGCCTGAATTTCTTGCAACAATTTGATAGTAGGTATGCCCAGAGATGAAGGAAACCTAACTTCCATGCCATACACAAGTTCATAGGGGCTCATCCCGATGGATTTTTTGGTGGACATTCGATCTGCCCATAGGGCACTGGTGAGCATTTTGTGCCAGTTCTTTTTGTTCTCTTCTAGCATCTTCTTTATGATATTGATGAGGCTCTTATTGGAAGACTCGGCCAGGTCGTTGCCTTGAGGGTAGTAGGCCGTGGAGTGACCTAAGGTAATGTGGTATTTGTGGCAAAAGTTAATGATTTTCTTAGATTTGAAAGCAGCCGCGTTGTCGGTAATGATTTTCTCCGGGCAGCCAAATCTAGACAGGATGTTGCTTTCAAGGAATTGGATGATGGTGGAGTCATTGGCGTGCCTACATGGGATGGCTTCAATCCATTTGGTGAAATAGTCGGTGGTTGTTAAAATCCATTTGTGCTGGCCTGAGGAGGAGGGATGAATTTCTCCAACGAAGTCAAGACCCCATTATTGAAAAGGCTTCTCGGTTGAAATGGGTTTTAGGGGCAGAGGCAATAGTTTTCTTTTTCCTTCAAAGATTTGGCATTTGTGGCATGAGGCAGTAAATGTTTTCACATCTGTAAACAAAGAGGGCCAGTAATAACCGGCTCTAAGATATTGTCCGCCGTGGATTTCCAATATAAGTGTCCTCTGCAATCACCTGCATGAAATTCTCTCATGACGCTGTTAGTTTCATCTATAGTTAAACATTTAAGCAAAATGCCTTCATAATTTTTCCAAAATAAGCACCATCTATGACGCAGAAGTTTGATGATTTCATTCTTAAAAATCTTTTTTTAGTTCTGGACAATCCTGGGGGAGCGCACAAGTTTAACAATACAAAGCAAATATCAGAATACCAAGGAGATTGTGTGAAGGTATCACTGATCTGTGGAGTCGCCAGCTCCGCTTCATCGTCCAGCTGATTAATGTCTAGTTCTTGGAAATTTGTTTCGACCATTAGCTTAGCTAGCCCTTGTCCTCTTACGAGCTTGGTGGGCTTTATCTCAATGTCGTACTCAAGGATACTAGCAATCCACTTACCTCTTCTGCCTTCCAATCCTTCTTGAGTTAATATATCCTTTACAACAACATTAGGGACATATGCGATCACATGGGAGTAGAGGATGTAAATTCTGAAGTCTTTAATGGCTTTGACCAGGGCGTAAGCTTGCTTTTCCATGATCTGAAATTTTAGGGGTGTCGTCTCTCTAAAGCTCGGCTGAAGAAAGCTATTGGTTTCTCATTGCCCCTGATCATCTTTTCTGCAGAAGGACTGCGGCTATGGTGTGTTCTGATGCGAAAGAAAAAATGATAAAGTCTCTGTCAAATTAAGGACTGGTAGGACAGGTGTTTGAGTCAAGGCCGTTTTTATACTCTCGAAAGCTTGCTTGGCCTCAAGGGACCATCTCACCTTGGCGTCCTTTTTTAGCATGTTGCTCAATAGCCTTATTAGCTCGGCTAAATTGGGGATAAATCTCCTCAGGAAGTTGATTTTTCCGAGGAATCCTTGTAACTCTTTCGTGTTTCTTGGGTAAGGGATTTGGAGGATAGCCTGAATTCTTTCTGGGTCGATTCTGATCCCATCTTTTGATATTATATGCCCTAATAACCTACCTTCCTCCAGGGCGAACAGGGACTTCTTTGGGTTCAAGGAAATGCCATATTTCCTACATGTGATGAAAATTTGCCTTAAGTGCTTAAGGTGTTGTAAGTCAGATTTGGAAAATGGGGTCAGCTCATCTAAGTAAACCACAAGGAAATCGTGTATCTCCTTAGCATACACAATGTCCATTGCCCTCTGAAAGGTGGCGTTGGCGTTTTTCAGCCCAAAAGGCATTTTAACATATTTGAACGTTCCCCAGGGTGTGGTAAAAGTTGTTTTGTCCTAATCGTCTGGGTGAACAAGGATTTGGTTAAATCCTGAGAATCCGTCAAGTAGAGAGATCCTAGAAGAACCCACTACTCTTTGCAAGATATGGTCCATTTTAGGTAACAGGTAGTGGTCTTTTAGAGAGACTTGGTTTAGATTTCTCAAGTCTACACACAGTCTTATCTCTCCTGTTTTCTTCCTGGTGGGAACTAAGTTAGATACCCATTCCGAGAATCTGATGGGTGCAATGATCCCTGCTTCAAACATTCTTTTTATTTCTTTTTCAATCATAGGGAGAAGCATGGGGTTGATTCTTCTGAGTTTTTGTTTGAACAGTTTCTGATTCGGTCTTAGGGGAATGGTATGCTGAATTACTGAAGTGTCATAGGACTTCAAGTCCTCATAACTCTAGGCAAATACATCTTGAAATTCTTTGAACAGATCCACATATTTAGGTTTTTGGTCAGGAGGCATATTTTTAGAAAGTTTAATCATCTTGGGATGTTCTGTTGTTCCTATGTTGTATTCTTCTATGGCGGCATCCAAAGGTTCCATCTTTAGTTTTATGGCCACATCGTTGTCATCAAACATGTCTTCCAATGGGGTAAGGCCAGCAGGCAAAGCATTTCCTTTTAGGTCAATAAATTCTTCTTTTACCTCGGCTGCCTTAGGTGAGCAAGACTGTTTCAATTGCCCTATGTTGGTGTTGTCAAAAATAGTTGGGCTAAGTATCTGTTCAGCCATGGTCGCTGTTAGGGTCAGGCAATATTCTTCTGCTAGCTGTTGTGTTTCTGGTGTAATGTCCATGTCAATGTTTGTGCTAGAGAATTCATCTTCCAGAGTCAAAAAATTGTTAATCTGGACATCATCCTGGAATACCTGCCAACTCTCAACATTGTTAGGAATTGACGGTCTGTGTTTTACTTCTGCAGTGAAGCGGTGACTTAGTCCAAAGGGAAGCCTACATGTGCTGGCGAAGGTAGATAGGCTATGAGCATGAATATTATGCTCTCGTGCGATTTTGGCCAACTCAAAATCACTGAAGGCTCTAAGCAATTCGCTGGAAGCGGCTCTGTAAGCTCTCATTCTACTATCATTAGCGACGAAGTTTCCCTTTATCTGTTGTATAATGAGGTCTGAATCACCTAGGATGGAAATTGTGGTAGCTCCCAGGGTTTTGAGCAGCTTGAGACCTAAGAGAAGGGCTTCATACTCCGCCATGTTGTTTGTACATTTAAAATTGAGTCTATAGGCGTGGCCTTGTGCATGATTCTCGTGAGTATTGTAAATCCACACTCCAGCCCCTGCTCCTAACTTGTTAACTGCTCCATCAAATTCTAAATACCATGAGACCTCTCGTCCAAGGCGTGTATTGGGGATTTGAGGGGTATGGGGAGCGAATGAGCTGGTGACTTCTGTTTCGGGATTTTCTTCCTGTCCTGTGCTAGTTTCCCTGGCTGTTGAGACAATTTCATGCGAGTTGGCAACTGGTCTCTCACTAGCATTGGTCTCTTGCTCTAGGGATAGCGGTTTATCAGGAGTTGGAGGACTTGTATTATCATTAAACAAAATAAAAGAATCCATATCAGAATGGATTGAGTATATCGGAAAATTTTGGGGTTTCTCCTCACTACTTACCACATATTTCATTAGTGTCTCCCTATAGAGTCTCTTTGGTCGTCCAAAGACAGATATAGTGGTGTAAGAGAGGTCGAGTTGAAGGGATCCTTGCAATTTTGCTCCCCATGATCTGGATAGCAGCATGCCATACTTCGTGGGGATATCAACAACTACTACGTCCATTAAGATCGTCTTGTTTGGGAACTGGACTAGGGATACACAAAGATCTTTGATTAAGCCCAGGCATTTGACCTTACTTGAATCAAACGAATACAGATCTTTATAGGGTCGGGTGACATCGAGGTTCAACTTTTCCATTACAGCTTTGGGCATGAGGTTTTGTGAGGCGCCTGAGTCAAACATAGCATTGTGCAGTATCTTATCGTGTATGTGCAGGCTAACATAGAAAGTTGGAACAGGTCCGAATGTTGTTTTTCCGTCAACCTCTGGCCTGAACAGTAGTTCAGGGGTGTCATCTAGAATGTTTACGTCATCCCTAACTTCAGGCAATTGAAGCGATTTTTGAATTTGTTGTCTATATACAGCATGCTTAGCCAGTTCTAAGAGGGAAATGGAGATTTTAAGCTTTCCAATTTTGGTTTCTAGGTTGAATGGTTTTTCTACTGGGTTCCGGGTATTGACAGTGGTGAACTTTTCTTTTTCAGGCATACTCTCTGTATCTCCTTTTGGAGCGTCCGTATCACTATGTATGACTGTCCGTGGTATCTCCGTTCTGGGAATATTTCCGGGAATGCTCTCCAAATCTTTTTTAGGATGGGAAGTGGGCAGAGGCTGCCCCATAGAACCATGTGTATCTGTTACATCTTCCACAATAACTTGTTGAGAATTTGGGACATGGCTGTCAGTTGTTTGACTGTTGGTGCTTTTCCCTTTAGCTTTGTTGGGCTGCTTGCCCTCCTTTGCCTTGCTAGGCGGAAACACATCGACAATTCTTGTTCTTAGTTTGTATTGCTTATGTACCTCGTATATAGCAGTGTCATAACCTTGTTTAAAGTCAAAGGACTCTCCCGATTTAGTGCGGAATTGTTCTACATTAAGGTATGGTCTGTTTTCTTCCGCGAAGGAGGATTGCTGTTCATTTTCTGAATCAACCAGGTTCATTAGGGTCCCGTCTGTGGGATCAGCAGATGTAGATGCCTCAGCAAAGTTTTCTTGGAAAGGAGGTCTGATGTCGTGATCCTGGCTGGCCCTACCTATGTTCAAGTTTTGGGTTTCTCTGAAGTTTGGGTTCCTCGCAACATTGGGTTGTTGATTTTCCCATGAATTTTTTCTCTCCACGTTGTCTAATCTATTCCCCATCCTGTTCATGGAACTGATGACTTCATCAAGTTTCTGCTCGAAAGAGGAGGGTTCTTCTTTGAAAGTGGTTTTTCTCTCGGATCTGGTTCTGTTTCTTTTAGCTATTAGGTTTGCTTCCACGCTTACTGTGGCGTCTTGCATTTCTGTGAGGCTTTGAGGGGCTCTTTCCCTTAATTGATACACCATCTCGGAATCAAAGCCATCCGGAAATTTGTATAAAGCAAGGTCCAGTGGAGGTCTTAAATTTGGTGGTATCGAGTTGTAAACATTGTTAAATCTGGCACAGTAATCCAGAACAGCTTCCCCGGGTCCTCTCTTGATAGACTCATATTCAGATAGTATGTGCAGGGGGTCCTTCCTTTTCTCCCATCTGTTAATGAAGGTTTGGTATAAGGCTTCCGGATTTAGTATTGAATTAGGTGGAAGTGCCCTAAACCAGGTTCTGACATCACCGGTCAGAATTTGAACAAAGATCTTCATTCTTACACTATCATCATCTATCTCATAACTCTCGAAATAATCCTGCATTTTCTTTGTATGTTGTAGGGCGGTGCAAGAGGTTGTTCCATCGAAGTAAGTGATTTTCGATTGGTAGTCTTGAGGCATTTCCCCGGGATTAGCAAGTAGTTGTAATGGTGCATATCTAGCCATGATGATGGGGATGAGCGGAACACCTAAAGCGAGGGGGATTACGGGAATAATAGGGGAAGAAGGAGTAGCCGAAGGGGTAGGGATATGGGGTCGAGGTGTGGAAGAGCTACTTGGAGAAGGGGGTGATGAGCCAGGGAAATTCGGGGTAGACCAGAATAGAACTTTGACAGGGGTGGGTACAACAATTGGCTGAACTGTTTCAGTACTAACAGGGGTCTGACAATCTTTTTGTTTTTGTTCCCTGACGATCTTAGGAATTAAATTAGGATTTTCAATGATGGGCGGGTTATTTGGATCAGGATTTGATTGTGTATTATGTGTTTGTTTCCTAGGAGCCAGCTTCTAATATATTTATGAAAATTTTCTCAAAATATGCAACCACACAGGTCGGCCGATCCTTTCAAAATTTGGTTTCTTCCTCTGTAAGGCTGCAGACTGGTTGCATTGATTTATTTGAGGAGTTCCCCAGCGGAGTCGCCATTACGTTATCACTCAGGTTGTCCCAAGGCTCCTAATAGGGATACGGCCGAGGTAACCACAAACCAATCTTCTAATTGCAGGTTATAGCCCACCTGCAATCGGAGAGGGCTCTCTCCTTTTGATTCAACCTTAGTTGATGATTTTAGGCTAGCTTTCTGACTTCAAGGGAGTGTTGATTGTGATTGGAAAGAAGGTAGGATTCTCGAACAAAGAGGCACGGTAAGGTGTGATAAGTTTCAAACCATTGGGCATGGAGTCACATATTGAGGCATGCGAGCATTTTCTTGGTCACAAGGGGATACAGAACGGGATAGCCACACAGGATACAATTCTCTGTCTGCTGAAAGTACGGAGTGAACATCAAGGATGAAAGGCAAAGGAGAATAATTTCATCATGCTGACAAAGAGAAGAAGTGGATGAGTGGGATCCCGGAGCAGTTAAGAATTTCTAAGAAATGCACTCATATGTGAAAGAAACAACGTAAACCAGATCATTTAAGAATACAAGCTCATAACTGTTTCTGAAGAAAACATTGAAAAACACAGAAATTGAACTTAAGGTGTATTGGAACAAATCTTAAGCTATTCTTTTTTCCTACAATTTAGAAAGGCAGAAAGGTGGTAAAAAAAACATAAAATAAAACAGAGGAGAGGAACACTTATTAGATCATGTAGAAGCACAGGAATTCCGTGATCATTCCTTGGCCAAGAGAAAACATCAAGTTGTTTCGCAATCCATGCTTTTAGCAATCTTTGATTATGGAAATTATGACAGTTACAGTGCGAGTCTCTGCTCGGAGAAGATGCTGGAAAGAAAACTGACCAACAACTACTACCAACCAACCAACCCCTCACAACATTGCTTAGGGTGGTATTTATAAACAAAATATCATAAAGACATCATTACAAGTGACCTTGATAGGTCTGCTTAGAACTCTTCAAAAATCTAAATGCTGCTGGAATAAATGCAAGTAAATCTTTTTGGCTGCGCTGGGGGCAGCTCGATTGGAACAAGTGACGAGGTGGCCCTTGGGGACCAGATGCGGTGCTGCTGGAGTGATTGTGCTTTGGGGACTGCAGTTCGGCTCTGATGTGAATTGAATGTGCAATAATTATGATTTGAGAGCTTCAAGTAGTTTCGCCCTCCTTCTATGAATCTGCTGGAAGATATTAAATGTTCACCTGCTTCGGGCCGCTACTCAAAATATTCGCTGATACACTTTGCCACTACATTGATGGCTTCCACCGTCGATTGATACTCTTTGACACGCTTGATGCCTACTGATTTGATCTGATACACTTTAAACTCTGTGATTGATCTGCTGCTATCTTTAAACCGGATCCTTTTGGCACGATCGGGCGATTTTCGGGCTTTTTCGGCACGCAATGGGCTCAGAAATCAGAAGATTCCTTGAAATCGCCTATTTCCCGAAGCGATGCGCGATTAGTACTTCGCGCTAATCGTGCATCGGAAACTACCTCGGTTTCTTGATCTGGAGCTCCGAAGTACAATTTTTCATCTTGCGCGAAGTTTTCGGCTTTCTGGCTGCTGACGTAAGCATGGCGTCGGCTGTACAGTGGATGACATCAGCTGTGGGTCCCTGGTACAGAGCGACGTGATGAGATACTGGAGGTAATGTGGCCAAGAGACTCCAATGTGATATCGCGATATCGCGTCGGCAGTGAACGGGGGATAATTGGGTTGGACACTTGGCGCTTGCGACTGCCGATCGGCGATATCGCAGTATCGTGTCGGCGGAGACGGAGAGGTAAATGAATTGGAAGCTTGGCACTTGCGATCGCCGATAACCGATGACGCAATATCACATCGGCGAGGAACGGATGGGTGATGACTTGCATGAAGATGAGAGTGCGAGGTTGCGATGCGATATGGCTTTGAGGAGGAAAGAGCAAGTAAGTGGGTGTAAAGGGCATTTGAGGTTTCGGAAGGGGTCTGATTACCTCTGAGGGATTTTGTACTTTGGAAGGAGTCCATTGTATCTGGGAGGTGGTTTTGGAGGTCAGGGGTTCTTGCTGAGTTTCAAATAAACTGAGCAATTCTCGGGAGTTCTTATGGTTATTTTTCAACCTGGGGGAGGGATATTACGTAGGGGGATTTTACTTAATATTAATAAGGGGATGGGAAGAATAGGGAGCTAAATAATAATGTTAGTGGTTAAATGGAGAATGGTAAGAAAGCGCTAAGTTCGGGAGAGCTTAGGCTGTTCAAGGGGATAGGACCATACTTTAGGAGAAAATATGGAACAACTTTGAGTAAAGCAGATCTTTACTCAAGCCAGTGTTATGAAGATGATGGAACTTAAGAGGTGTCAAGCAGATCTTGACCTCTTTTGGGAAGTTGGTTAATGATTGGGGAGAATAGAGAAGGGGAGTAAGTTATACCTCTTTTGAGTTTTTTTCACACAAATCCTTGCTGATTATGTTCTGCATGATATGACACCTGAAAACCTGGAACTGGTCAGCAATTCAACAACCTCAGAACTACCTACCCAGCCTATTTACCAAGCACTTTTTCTTCTTTTGCTTGGGGGTGCACTTAGACTTGCAAACCCGTCATTCATTTTCTTTTGATGCTTTCCTACCTACATACTACCCTTATTTCTTCCGGAGCCCAGATTAAGCTGTTGGGCCCCTCTGCTTCTCTACCTATCTAAGAATCTGCCAAGATTAAACTGTTTGGACAGATTTACGATCTCTATATTCTAAAACAGGAAATTTAAACCTAGGGAGACCAAGATTAAACTGTTTAGACCTCCCTTTAACTAAAAATAGGGATACCGGGATAACTTTACAAAATTTGAAGGCAATTGGATGAACTTGAAGTAGCCTTCTACACTTGGAGACTGTTTGAGAAAATATGGAGCATTGCAGCAAGCAAAGTACGACATATTTGGCCTGTGAAATGCCAATCATGAAAAATGAATAACCTGCTGCAGCAGGAAGCTAACACCATAATATCATGAACATAATCACTGCAAATGCTCATAGATCACAATAGGAAAATGTCTCATATTAATATAGGAAAATACCAACCAAGTCAGGTACTTCCACACACCACCTGACCATAGATTTGGAAGAACCAAATATCTCTTTCAACCAATCACACTCATGGCATATTCCAAGCATGAATGTGGGATATCATGGAATAGGCTAAGACAACCAAACCAGGGCTTCAAGAGGCCAAAGCACCTCTACCCTCAACTACATTGATTCCACACCTCCACAGTTAGAAATCACTAACACCAACCAGAGCAGTCTCTACCCAAGTTTTCTAGAGCTCGATGATCTAGTAACTCAACCCATAACCCTCCAAGGGCCTAGAGCATTTGTCTAACCTGGCTCTAGGGAGTAGTATCTCAACCCACCAAGGGCTCTAGAGCATTTTTGCCAACCTAGGCTCCAAGACTAGTAACTCAACCCAAGTTGTTTTAGGGTTTCCAGAACATTTATTCCAGCCCACAACCATAAGGTACATGACCACCAATCAGAAAAACATCAAGTAGAAAAAACCACAACACAATGAATAACCGGGAAATTGCAAGGCAAAGATAAAACAATTTTCACTCCAGGAAAATCCCCATGCCAATTAAAATACTAGCCGCAAAAATCAGATTCATATTCCACGCATCGAGAAATCGGTAAGGAAAACACACATGCAACCTGTTACCTGCAAAGAAATTGAGCTATAGTTGTTGATCCAACTTTTCCCTTATGCTTTCCCACTTTACCTTGCCTTCTTTCTGTTAAAAATGCAACAAGATGATGGAGCTTAGTGAAAAGAAGTCGCCTTCACTAAGTGGGCCCGCATGCTATTTTTGGCGCAAAGTCTATTTTTAGACTATGTCTATTTTTAGACATATGGATCATGGTCTATGAGTTACAGGATGCTATTTATGGATGATTGGTCATGTTGGTAAAAATAGATGGACCTCTATTTTTAGACATATGGGCGGAGACTATTTTTAGACTGCCAGTCAAAAAATAGAACAGTCGAATATTATTAGATCTTAATAATATTTGGACTATAAACATTATCTTATCCTCTTGTAGCACTTCAGTTCGAGCTACGGATGTGGCACATGCAACTGCCAGAAGGAAATACGCTTTTCCTGTGGGTTAGTTGAGCTATTGCATGATGGACTTCAGTTAGAACTCAAGTGATTGAGTTTGGTGGAGTTGATTGAGGAGTTGATGGAGTTGTGTTCAGTTTGACTTAGTTGAACTAGTTGTATTTAGTCTAACTGACAAATACACTAGTGATGAGTGGTGTGAATTGATTATTAATTAATTCACTAATTATTAACTCATAAATCAACTAAAGAATACATCAGTTAACTTAGTGCATGGACAGTTCAGTGGAGACAAGTGTTAGAGGTGGGTGAAAGGGTGAGTCTACTATCAGTTGTGACTATAGCTGTGCATGAGATTTGCACAATCATTGATTGAGATTGCCAATGAGGATTGCGCACTATAAGTGAAGGGAATTCGAACTTGGATCTGATTTTCTCACAAGTTGGATTCCGCAGTAGAGGTAGGCAAACAGTGCAGGAGATTTGAAACCATGAATTGTTCATATCTGAGCTTGTTTATGTGTAGCATGTGGAGATAGTACTGAGTACTTGTGAGGAGTATTGTACTATGTATTGTTACATGTTCTCTATCATTATAATATACAAATAGTCGGGGGTTTTCAACTGTATGCTTTCCCCATTACATACTGTGTTGATATGTGTGATTGATGTTTCAATGTGCGCATGCGATTGCTTCTTAATTCCGCAAATTGATGATCAATGGTAGAGGAGGTTATGTGTTATGCATGCATTCTACAAACAGTGTATAATCAAGATAATCTCTATGAATAAGTTTTATATTATTCAAAATTTCTACATGGTATCAGAGCTAGCTGATTTGTAGAAGAAGTTCTACATGGTATCAGTGTGATGTTGATCATCAGATCTATTATTTAAAAAGTGATTACATTTTATTTCTTTAGGCAGAGTCTGTAATTGGGCCAAGCAGCCTCTGGATTCATCCTTCTTTTGGAAGGTGAGATATCTGGGAATGCCCATATAGTCAATCTCTATACGAGAAATACTTTCTTCTCACGAATTTTAGATCAAAAGCGGTTGAGTTTTGAGCTGGTGGAATTCGAATTTGCAGTAGTGTTTTCTTGGTGTCGAAGTTGAAATGTCTTTCAACAGATTGCCATTGGAGTATGCCCTTGAAGGCAACTTGAATTATATTGCATGGAAAGACAAGATGGAGGCGATGTTAGATGACAATGGGTTGAAGGAGTTCATAGATGTTGAAGTCCCAAAGCCTATTGATGCTGCTGAAGCTAAGGCTTGGCAAAAGAAGACAGCAAAGTGTCAAAGGATTCTATTGGAGGGTGTGAAGGATCACATTGTATTTAGCCTGCATGGAAAGGCTTCTCCATACTTGATGTGGAAAGCGTTGACAGATTTATTCCAAAGCAAGAGCGACCAGAGGAAGTTGGTGCTCAAGGATAAACTCAGAAACATTAAGTGTGAGAATGGAGACAGTATGCCCAAGTATCTCGCGAAGTTCACCCAATGCCGGGATGAGCTGGGAAGTGTGGGGGTGACTGTTGGTGAAGAGGACTTGGTGAGCTTGGCTCTCCTTGGTCTTCTGAAGATTTGGCATACCTATCAGGACTCTGTCAATGGTCAGGAGAAATTGCCAGGATGGGAGAGACTTTGGTTGGATCTTGTGCAAGAGGAGATCAGGCAAAATACCAGGGAAGGATCTTCATCAAAGGCATCTGATGAAGAAAATTGCGCTTTGGCTGCCAAAGCAAAGAAGGGGAAGAACAAGAAGCTTCTTGTTTAGTCAATTTATTGTTATCTAAATTGCTAGTATTAATTGTCAACCCGGGGCTCGTAAGCTGATGAAGTGAGGGTGTACTATATGTACTTAAGTAACTTTTCTTAGAGCTTTTGTTGTGTAGGGGGTTTGTTTATGATTGACTTATCTTCCTAAAATGGAATGATGATTATAGACAAATGAGTGCAAGTGTGTGAAAGTGATTTCTATATGAGTGAAAGTGTGTGTGATGGTGATTTCTAATTGCTTGCTGAATTTGTAAGAGAAAAGAACTTGAAAAGAATGGATAAATCAAAATGACTTGAAAGTAAATGACTTGAAAGTAAATGACCACAATCCAATGGCATTAGTCTCTATCCATACTGCTGCAAATAAAAGAAATAAGAAAATCACTTCAAGGATTGATGTTAATGATAATCTCCTTCTAACTCTCTGCTTCTACTGCGTATTTGCATAAAACACGATTAGAAGGTAGCTTAAGACAATTCCAAGAATTGATAAAAACTCTAATCTACTTTAATTAAAAAATTGTAACGCTACTTAAACCTTTTCCAACATACTGCTCCTACATATGTGATTGTGTGTAACAAGTGGAAAAAGTGTCAGTATCACAAGCCAAATCTACTCAAATACAAGCTGCACTTAATCAATATTCTGTTCTCTTGAAAGATAAGCTATTCATGATAAAGAGAGCATAAACTAGTTAGCATCCAACTTGTAAAACTATGCTAAATCTAATCTAAAAAAAACAGAGTAAAGAGGGCAGCATAATGAATAAGACAACTGCAACTACCATTAGACATTAAAGCAAATACACACACAAATCCCGGGCTTAAAAGAAATCTGCAAGGAAATAACACTGATCAGCTTGAAAGAAAGGAAAACAAATAAAAGAAACTATACATGCTTAAGGAAAGAAACAAGTAAAGAAAATGATACTGCACATAAAATACTTTACAGTGGCAGAAATGAGCAGGGGCCCTCTATCCATTCAGCCACAAGGAAAACTCAGAGATCTGGAAGCTTCAAGACAATGCTATGTCTATTTCTTCATTGCAGAAAATGTATAAAACAGAGTGCTAGAATAGCACTTAAAAACAGAGTTTAGAATGCTTGAAAATGTAACACAGGTTCATCAAAATACAACTGATAAAAAGCCTAATAAGCGTACACAGACGCAGCTATTTATAGAAGTCTCTAAGATAGCCTATCCGTGCAACTAAATAACTTAAAAGTAAATGACTGTTATGCGTATTCATGGTTCCTTGACACTTCATGCGGCTGCGTGGACGAGTTGGTGGTTCTGTCGTCATGGGTAATGAATCCCAGGTTGGATCATGTCCCCTGCCATCTGTAGAACGTGGACAAATCACCATTTAGGATCACGTGACCGAACAGCTCACAATCACCGCTAAACTGCCTTGAGTTGACCGTGACTTGCCCAGCTTTGACCGTGGACAAAGATGATGTGGATGGCCGGAAAAATAGGACAGGAACCTCGAGCACGTTGACACCTAAGTGCCCATGTGGCTCATCTGGAAAACCGACACGTGGAACATTGCGTTTAACAAAAAGGCTGCAGGATGTTCAGATAGCTGCAGGATCATCAGATAGCTGCAGGATCACCAGATAGCTGCAGGATGCCTGCAAGTAAGTCAAAATCTAAACAAATAGTCATCCATTAGCAAAACTTACTTAATCATGCTTAATAACACCTAATGTAATGATATGGGTGGTTTTATGGTGAAAATGAGGCAAAATATAAGGAAAGATAAGGAAAGATTGAGGAAAATGGTAGATAAGTAGGTGTAGAGTAGAGGCTCTACATACCCCCACTGCGAGGGTATTGCATGTCCTCATGCAAAAATTCTGATCAGTGAACCTGTTGTGATGCCTCTGCTAGGACATCCAATCTCCTTTTCTTCCTCTTTGTAGATATATCAACTCTTGGCCTCTTCATTAAACACTTGAACCTTAGGTTAATTAAATCCCTGTCTAGCCTCCTACACTTCTTCCTCAGCTTTTTGTTTTCTTTTTGTAACAGTCCCATATGCAGCATTGTGTTATCGTGGACCATCTTGTCCACATTGCCCCTTTCTTTCAATTTTTCATTCTCTTGTATAATATGGCGATTTAGGACTTCAATTTCAAAAATTTCCTGTTTTAAGGAATGAATTTGCTGCTCCAATGTTTTCAAATAGTTATAAACCTTCTTCTGGTCTGGATCAACCTCTGGTGACTTCCTTGGGCTTGGCTCATGTTCAACTTCAGGTTCATGTTTAGTTTCAATGCCATGTTCAACTTCCACTTCTTGCTCCACTTCGACTTCTAATTCATGCTCAAATGGACTGTCCTCACGTGGAGGACTAGCCCCAACGGATTCAGTATGTGAGGGACTTATAACATCCTCTCCAGGTGAACTTAAGTCTATGAAAGATGGCCCTTTTATAGTCTTCATTTTCCCACTTAATCTGCTGCTTCTCCTTACAGAGGTAGTACTCTGTTTTTCTTTTGGTATTTGCTGCTTTTGTTTTTCTTTCTTTTTGGAGAGGGAAATTTTCTCATGAAGTGCTGCTAATCTTTGTGTTAAGGGCTGGCTATCTTTGTCTTCATCACTTGAATGCTCTGGGGTCTGCTCAATTTCTTGGACTATGGATTTACCCTTGTCTTGTTTTTGTTTCTTTTTAGCTTCTCTTCTCTTTTTGGCCACTTCTTTGGCAAGGTCAAAGAGGGTTTCTGAGATAATCTCTTGAGCACTGTCCCTAGTAGGTTCAATCTCAGGTTCCTCCACAGTTTGTCCTTGAACAGTCTCAGAGACATTTTCTTTTCTATTTCTTCTGCTTTTCCTAGGTATAGAGGATTCTCCAGGTTCTTCAAAATGATTCCTTACAAGGAATTTCTCCCATGTGTCTTGTTTTTCCTTTAACTGTTCTTCTATAAATAGCTTAACAAGACTATGGTGACAGAGGTAGGCTTCTATGTTTCGTGGATT
>APFE031309162.1:50987-195203 GCA_000404065.3 Pinus taeda | reverse complement strand
ATTGTCCCCATATTGTTATTACTGTGCCCCATAGAATCCCTCTATTGTTATTTTTGTGCCTTTATATTATGATTGTTAGGTCGGCTTGGTTATATTGTGATCCCTTAGACTCCTATATATAGAAAGGAGGTTTTTTCATATGAATCATCCAATAATTGTTCATTTATGTAATGTAAAGGAGGTTTCCCCCTCGAAGAGGTTGAATTCTAATGTGTTGATCTATCTTTTCTATATTTTTGTGAGCTGGTTTCATAACAAAGGCCTCAAACAACCCAACCTCTTGCTTTAATGCTTCCTCCTCAACCTCAACCAAAAATCCCTCACCATTAGCCACCAAAGCAATCTCAAATGCCTGCCCAACCCAATATGAACCCGAAAAATAAGCAAGCACAACATGTTTATAGTGGTGAGACATCCTATCCTGCTTATGTTGTGGAAATCCAAGAGATCAACCTTCGGTTTGGGAAGGTACTTTCAGATTCTCACCCACCTTCTCCACCTGAGGAACTTGAAGAATAGAAGGAAGATAGTACCACTCAATCCAATGTGTCTCCTTATCCTAAAAGGTTGATGCAAACTAAACAACACACTCAAAAGAGGCATAACTTTTGGGATAATTGAATAATTTGTGTCAAAATATCCCTTCTCCAGGCCATCAAATATGTCCCCATTTACAAAAATATTACAAGGAATAGTGTTTTAAAATACCCGAGAGAAGAAGAAGAGATACCCCCATTATCAATGTTGTTGGGTAGTTGTCTGATGTAATTCTTGGGAGGATGATCTTCCCAAAGTACTTGGATTCTAGTAGCCTAGAAGTGGATGTGCATATTGATAACATTATGGTCCCTAATATGTTGATTGACCTTGGGGATACAATAAATGTGATGACCAATGAAACCATGCTCAAGCTCAACCTCCAAGGGGCCTTGAGGAAGACCAATATAGTGCTACAGCATGCAGATAGATCTACAATAGCTCCCAAAGTATTTACTAAGGATGTAATGGTCTCGACTGACTCCTGGGAGTACCCCATGGATTTCCTTGTCCTCCAACCCAAAACCAAGTTTAATTGTTACCCTCTCATCCTAGGAAGACCTTAGTTGGCCATTGTTGATGCCTACATTAGTTGCAGGGCTGGGAACATGACCATCAAGAATGGGCATCTATCAAAATAACTCATGTTATACCCTCTTAATCAACCTTTTATTGAGCATGACTTTCCGTTGTGGTTAGAGGATGAGAAAGAATAAGAGTTTTATTAGACATCCCTCTACCCAATCTTTACACTAGGCATTGTTGTAGAAGGGAGGCAACTTGATGAAGATGATCTTATTGACCATATTATAGAATCAACCTCCCACTATTATTCCAGTTGATGAAATGATAAAACAATTCAAGACATGGACTAATTTGTGCTATTTTGACACTAATCTAGATCATGCCAGGGTTGTAGAGATTAGCCCATCCAGAACTCTAAAGATCAACCCCTGTCTCTCAGCTGAGAAAGAAGAAAAATTATGCAATGTGTTGAGGGAACACCTTGATGCTTTTGTTTGGGAATATAAGGAAATGAAAGGTGTGTATCCCTCAGTTTGTACTCATCATATATACATCAAAGAGGGATGCAAGTCTATGCACAAACCCTATAGAAGGATGAATCTAGCTCTAAAGGACATTATGAAAGAGGAATTTCAAAAATTACTAGATGCAGGGTCCATATACACCATTTTAGATAGTGAGGGGGTGTCCCCCCTTGTCATATTCCCCAAAAAAAATGGTAAGTGGAGGATTTGTGTTGATTACCGAGAGCTTAACAAGGCTATAAATAAGGACCACTTCCATTTTCCTTCCATTGACCAAGTCTTAGATGGCCTTGCAGGGAAGAGATTATTTTCCTTCCTAGATGGATTTAGTGGGTACAAGGAAATATAGATCAGCCCTGAGGACCAAGAAAAGACCACATTCATATATCCTTGGGGTACCTTTGTCTATACAGTTCTTCCATTTGGTTTTTTAAATGCCCCTACCACCTTCCAAAGGGAAATTCTAAGTATCTTTGCTCACCTTGTTCATGAAACTGTTGAGATATACATGGATGACTTCACTCCTTATGGATGTGTTTTCTAGGAAACACTTTCTAATATGTGTAAAATTTCAAATAAATGCATTGAGATGAGTCTTTCAGTAAGTCCCAAGAAATGTGATTCTTTTTTGAATGCAAGGATTGACCTAGGCCATTCCATATCTAAGGAAGGTAAACAGGTTGACCCCAACAAAGTTTCCATGATTAAAAGGGTTTCTATACCTCAGAAACAAAGGGATATCAGAAGCTTCCTTGGATTGGCTTGGTATTATAGAAGGTTCATAAATGACTTCATTAAATTGGCTTCGCCCTTGTTTGGACTACTAAATAAATATTCGGACTTCTGTTGAATAGATAAATTTCAAGAAGCCTTTGAAGTCCTAAAGGAGAAGTTGACCACTCCACCAATCCTTAGGGGTCCCAATTGGACATTTCCCTTCCATACCCACACAAGTGCATTAGATAAAATTGTAGGAGCAACATTAGGACAATTGGAAGACAAATTACCCTATGTTATCAATTTCATCAACAAGAACATTTCTAAGGCTAAGCTAAATTATACAAACATTGAAAAGGAACTCATAGTTGTGATATGCTCTCTGAACAAGTTTAGGCACTATATCACTGGATATCAAAATTTTGTTCACATTGATCATACAACCATTAATTAGTTAGTGAATAAACCTTATGTCAATGCTAGGATAATTAGATGGTTGTTATTATTGCAACAATTTGATTTAACTATTGTTGACAAACCATGGAAACAGAATGTGGTTGTAGATTTTTTGTCAAGACTAACATTTCCTGTAGGGAATGGGGAGATTGTAGATGATCAACTTCCAGATGAGCACCTCTTTTCCATCTCAGTGTTATCTCCTTGGTTTGCTAATATTACAAACTACTTGTTTGTTGGGAGGTTTCGTCCCAATCTATCCTCCTAGGAGAAGAGCAAGGTTGTAAGGAAGAGTGCCCCTTTCACTTGAATTCGGGGGAAGATTTTCAAGCTAGGGCTAGATCAACTTTTTATGTGTGAGGGAAGAAGATGTACTTAAAATCCTCTCAGTATGTCATGATGGACATTGTGGGGGCCACTTTGTTTCTAAGAGGACAACCTTCAAGGTTCTACAAGTTGGATACTACTATCCCATTCTACATCAAGATGCAAGAAGGTACACTGCCAAATGTGATCAGTGCCAAAGAATGGGAAAGCCCACACCTAAGGATGAAATGCCCCTACAACCTCAAGTAACTCTGGAGCCATTTGCGAAATGGGGCATGAACTTCATTGGGCCCATTGATTCCCCATCCAGACATAAGAAGTACATCATTGTGTGCATTCATTACCTAACTAAGTGGATTGAAGCACAAGTAGTAAAGGAAACAATTTAACAGAAGGTGGTTTAATTTCTGAGGGGGAACATCTTCTACAAGTTTTGTTTCACAAGGGAGTTGGTCACTAATCAAGGGACACAATTCACCTCAAATCTGATTGAAGACATCATGAAGTAGCACCACATCAAGCACATAAAATCCATTTCCTATCACCCCCAAGAAAATGGGCAAGAGAATGTCAAAAACAGATCCTTGGAGAACATTCTGACCAAGGTTGGTAGCAACAACAAAAAGGACTGGGAAGATAGAATTATAGAAGCCACTTGGGTCTACAATACCACTTGGAAGACCACCACTAGATTTACCCCATTTGAATTAGTCTATGGAAAGAAGGCCCTAGTTTTCATTGAATATGAATAAAATACCCTAAGGATGGAATCTCAATTATACTTAGACCTCACTGCAACATATTAGGAGAGGTTTCTCTAGCTCAATGTTTTAGATGAATTAGATTGCATGCTCTCTTACACACTAAGGTAGTCCAGTTACATAGGAAGGTCTTGCATGATAAACACATTAGGGAGAGAGATTTTCAAGACGGTGATTGGGCTCTTCTGTGCAATTCAAGATTCAAGTATTTCAAAGGAAATTTACCCTCTTTAGTGGAAAAATGTCATGAGAATGGGTGTGTCCAAATCAGAACAATTGATGATGAAGGTATTCCCTTGCTTATTAATGGTTACTGGTTGAATTTGTACAAGAGACCTCTATCGCATTTCATTGGGAGGATCACAGTCCTCAATCCACCAAGCTTTTGAACAAAAAAAAAAGAGAAAAATAAAGGGCCTAGATAAAAAGCTCCATGAGGCATCTAAGGAAAATTCGAGGGTTGAAAACCTCTATGAGGCAACGCAAGAGCAAAAAAAAAAGAGACGACAAAAGAAAAATAAGATGAAATGATCCCCAGGTAAAAACATCCTTTGAGGTGCTTGGGGCAAATTTGTAGGTTGAAAACCTCTTTAGAGGCAATATGCATGGCTAAAAAAAAAAGAAAAAAAAACTGAGACACAAGGACGGAGTACACATGGGTAAGGGAGCCCTTACATCAATTTTTCTAACACTTTTCTTTTGTAGGACTCTAGACAGTCAAGAGGACAATAGTTGCAAGAAAATATTCCATAGTCAATTTCTCCATTTACCCAACCTAACCACTGCATTTCTCTCATAATTCACCCTTCTCCATACATCCCTCCATGACCTAGCAAGCAACTACCCCTAATTCTGCCTCAATCTTGTAATGCTACAAGATTGTCTTGAACTACTACAGGATCGACCATAAGTGCTACAGGATTGAGATCCACTCAAGGAAAGGGATCAACAATCATGTTTCTCCTTGGGAAATGTTAGGAAACTTTCATCAACCCTCCTTCACCTCTCATCCACCCCATTTAACCAACTCCCTTCTCAATATTCCACCTTCGTTCACGAAAAATAAAACACAAAAAAAGAGACCCTCCTTTCCCCCTTTTTCACAAACTATCACCACCATTAAAATCTTTTGTTCCTATCCATAGGCTCACAATGATGTATACAAGTCACTGAATTCAATACATGAATTAGAATGAGGCCTTGGAAGGGACTATGTGACTGCTACAAGAAGGAGACCAATCTTGTAGCAGCCTACATAGAACCAACAAAGCCATAGGAAGTAGATAATTGCAGCTCCAGAATTAATATATGTCCACAATGAAGCATCAAGAGGCCATCCTTGAGATTTGAGGAAGTCACACCATCCCTAAAAGGAAGCTTTAAGATTAGCAATCCACCCCAACAACAATAGATTGAACACTATAAAGGACTTGTATGTAAGAGAGATTTAATTAGTCAAATTCATCATTATGTTGTTTTGTTTAAATGAGGGCTTGTGCACAAGAAAGAGTATGGAGGAGTCACATTAAGAAGAGTATTTGATCAACCACTAATTCAGCAGGAGCATGCATGCACCTACAACAACTCGACATCACAGGTAGGCTCAGGTATGACACCCATCACCTCTTCCTTATGTGCATAATGGTTAAAAATGTTTTTAATGAGCAAGGATAGAGTTTTATGGGCTAGATGTGGCCACTAAACTTGGACACATTCGATTAGAAAACTGCAGTCTACTCAGCTACCCATGCAATGTGGAAAATCCAAAAGAAGAGAAGTGATAATTACAAGGAGTGGAGACAACAAATAAAAGAGGAAATACATGTAGAGGCCAAGTCACCAAGCACGTCGATCCCATTACCACAAAAGGGAATAAAAGGACAAGGCTTGATTTCGGTTGTACCAATGCTTATTCCCAATACAGTTAGAGGGGCTCATTAAAACATCGAAGGTTGAGCTAGATGCTACCAAGGACTGCCTAGGGTGCTACAATATAAGCTATAGAGTTGTTTTGTAGGTTCTATAGGATCATGCACCACTGTTATAGGACTACTAGAATTGCTACAAGATCACAAAGGAGGTGCTACAATATTGGGCCGAGAGGTGGAAAAGAGTCCAATCCATCGATAATTTTCCTCCAAACCCCCATAAACATAAATAATTCATCCTAGGAAGGGTAAGTGGCATCCTCCCTCCTCGTTTTCTATACAATTGTGAAGAGAATTATGCATGTTACAGGCATCAGGTAGCAAACCCATGTAGAAGTAAAATCCTTTCAAATTTTATTTTCTCACATAAGAAAGGAAAGGCAAGAGTAGAGGAAGTTTTTCATTGAAGTAGAGGATATCATTCTTCTCTTTCTCTTATTAAAAAAAAAAAAAAATCCATCAACCTCACTATTTCTACCTCTAGACCCCAGACTACTTAGGGCAAAATCTTGCGAAAATTCCCTTCAAATGATTTAAGAAAGAAACATTAGAAGCCATGGGGGGGGTTTCAATATAAGAGAGCCCACAAACACCAACAGAATCCATCGTCATCCTCCTATGGAAGGGATTTTTCTGAGATGCCAATGGATGGGGTTCTTTGAGCAATTGAAGGGGTATGAAGATAAAGTAACACATGAGTTTTCCATGGCCCTCAATTCTAAGGGAGAGGACAATGCTACCACTATTGTTAGGGGACTCGTCCTCCATATGTACACAGAGCTCATCAGCAGAGTGACCACCACACCCTTAATATTTCAATGGGGCAAGGAAAATAAGACAATAGCCATCACAACCAAGAAAAATTTCTTCCTCCCTAAAGAGAAGCTTGTTGAAGACAAAAATGGAGTAAGAAGAGAAAACCTACCCTACCCTTGGGATGAAGTCGCCTATATCATACTTAAGTACATATCATTTGAAGGGAGGTTGAGTTTTATGTATTTCTATCAATTTAGGTTGCTCTATGAGCTAAGGTTCCATACATAATTTCCAATTCCAAACAATCTTAGTGTATCACATTGCCTCCTTTATTCTATAATTTAAATGAGCCATATAGTCAAGGAAGGAAATCACCAATACATTGCTCTTCATGGCCTCATTAGACTCATTGCGTTGGATTCCTTAAGCCATCTCAGAAGCCCTATGTGATGGGATGACTTTGTGGACATGGATAGGGAGGCCTTCATTGATACACAAACCCTTACCTCAACACAACAAGAAGAGACACCAAAATCTTGTACTGGAGGTACGCAAGAGGAGAAAGAGGGAGAAGAAGAGAAAAAAGGAGGATAACAATAGGAAGAAGGAAGGAAGGAAGAGAGAGGAAAACAAAAGGTAGAAGAGACCCACGAGGAGCCATCTAGATCTCAAAAGGCAAGAAAACAGGGGAAGCAAAGAAGCCTCTCACCAGGGAACACAGAACAAGAGGTGGTTTCTACCTTGGCCACACTTTGCACACCTATCAAGCCCAAAATAATGCAACCTGAGAAGGGCCCTTTGTAACTTAAGAGGAGAAAGAGCACTAGGATCAAACAAGGGAAGCCCCAACCTCTTTCAATAGTCCCAATCAAAATTGATGAGTCATCCATCCAAGAAAAATAATTAGGACCTAGTGAAGGGAAAATGAGGAGGTCACCTCCTTAAAGCCAAGGGTAAACCACCTTTGACACCCATGAGAAGGCCCACTACTAGATCAGTCACATCTAAGAAGATCAAAGCACAAGCTACCCTGCTACAGGGGAAAACAGAGGTGCTACAGGAGAAGAAAGAGGTGTTACTGGAAAAGAGAGGGCTTCTATAGGAGAAAACAAGATGCTACAGGAAGGAATAGATTTACTATAGGATCAAGAGAAAGTGCTACAGGAGAGGGCACCCACAACACAAGAGGAAGGAGTAGGTCCCCAAGGACTCCAGGAGCCTGAACCATAGCCTAACCTTTGGTCCTATTACAAATTTATTGAGGGAGGGAGAATTATACCCACCAAATTTGCAATCCCTGTTTTCTTTGAGCTAGAAAAAGAAAGAGGCAAGACCCATTGATGGATGCAAATTGAAAAATCCAAGAAGGTGGACGATGTGGGCCTCATGGAGGAAAAAGTGGAACAAATGATCAAAGAATTGAATGAACTAAGGCTAAAATAATTAGTCATGAGGGAATAGCTACACTTAGAAAACAAAAGGCTAAGGAAGCAGCTGCAGGAAAAGTAGGTACAACTTGCCATCATGGAAAGTTTGTCCATGGAATCCATCCAATGTAGGAAACCATCCAAGTCCTATGCCACCTTCCTCAAGTAGTGCCTGCAATTCCAAAGAAAAAAATTGGCACG
Organism: Pinus taeda; assembly: GCA_000404065.3. Classification (NCBI taxonomy): domain Eukaryota; kingdom Viridiplantae; phylum Streptophyta; class Pinopsida; order Pinales; family Pinaceae; genus Pinus; species Pinus taeda. The sequence goes on along the minus strand of APFE031309162.1, from coordinate 187,044 downwards.
ATATGGCTCTCTACCATTCCAAGATTATAGGAGACTCATTGAATTTTTCCAAAAGGTAATCACTGAGGATAGAGCCAAATTGGTTGAGTTCTATATGCACAACATGATCCTCACCGACATGAATGTTTGGGACCCCAACTCACTATTGGGGGATATGCAACTAATGGAACTAGCCTCTTGGTTGACCCATGAAGAAACAAGGATTGAGGAAGTAAAGGGGATGATGACCAAAGAGGAAAGTGAGCCCTTATACATCATAGTAGAGTTAGTGAAACCCAAGGTTGTCATCAACAACCACAACCTCATCTCCACGAATCCCCAACTGGCCCCTCGTTACATGGCAGCAAAAGAGCAAGCTATCCTCCATTTAGAGGACGCCTTTAGGTTGTTGGGGACTAAGAGCTTACATGCCTGCCAAAGGAGATGGCATGCTCTACCTCACAGTTTTCAAATCAAAGAGTGGCACTCCCCTAAAAGACTAATGAATTCCCTAGAGAGAACCCCACTCTACAAAATAATCATTCAAGGGTTGAAGATCAATTAGATAGGGATCAAAATTAGTCCTCCTTTGTTGTTGGGCCTACTAGAGAGAAGAGATCAGGCAAAAGAATAAAGGGAGTGGGCAAACACAGAAGCAAATGTAGGATTTTATCCACAGGAAGGCACACCATCTGAGATATCTTTGGATTTCAGAGAGGCCAACAGGGCCATGCATGGACTTCATATCAATGATTATGTTTCTCAAAGGGTGAGAAACACCTTCAGTAGGGCTTGATGATGAGTCCCAACAATAGGTATATTTTGAGGCCCATATTGCTATCCTCCAACCCATAAATTCTTTCTTTTCTCCAGATTAACTTGCATTTTTGTCTATAATGTGCTTAGTAGGAAGACTAAAGGGTGCTTGTCATACTTCGTGGCCTAGTGTGGTTTATGTGAAGACAAGAGATAATTTTTTGGGTACATTTATGATGCAAAAGGATGTTGGAGGAAACTATAGGGAATATAGGAGTTTTGTCCCTTGCATTTACTCTCTTTTGACTTGAAGTGATTCTTAGAATCACTCATCTGCACTCATCTACAACTCAAGATCCATTATCGTTGAGAAACTCAAGTGCATGAGAGGATTTAAGGGAACTAGGTCCACTAATTTTGAGATTTTGGAGGGAATTAGCCCTCCTCTCAAGAGAGTTTTCCCTCCATCATTTTTGGTATAAAGAAGCAGGCCTAAGGGCTCATTAGGATTCTAACTTTTGGAGCTAGGAATGGCCATTGAAGGCCAAGTACTTGAGACAGTTATTTCCATTTTTAGATGATGTATTTGAACTCCATTTTATGTTAATGAAAGGTGCATCGTTGTTCTACATTTGAGTGTTCTTAGGAGGTTTGAAACTGTTAGGTTTGGGACCAACCCATAGATTTTAGTCCCTCTCATGTATTTGTTTTTTTTGTTCCTATTTAAGTTGGTGTATTTATTTCCTTGTTTAGGAAGAAATTAGATTGGAAATATTTTGGTTGCATGACTTATCCCCACCTCTCTTGTGGGAAGTGTGGTTGAAGAGTCTACAACAACAAGCCAAAAATATGAGTTTGTGTTTCTTTGGAATTTTCTAGGCTTTGGATAGTATTCTCTTGCATGCTTTGTTTCTACATCTTAGAAGTTAATGTAATGTCTTGGAAAATGAATTAGATGCATGTTGTAGGGTAGAATAGTTATTGATAAAATAAAATTTAACTCATCCTTTCCACTTTGATTTATTTTATTGCAATTCGACCATTAGATGTATGTTCTTCCTGAGAGGAAAAGAGGTTAATTGATTAGTCTGTAGGGACTGCCAGTGACTTATAGGGGTTGGCACATTCATCCTACATCCACTTTGTCATTACCATCCTCCTCCTAAACACCTCATATTGCTCTCAAATTCTACCACCAAGATCATCTTTTTAGGAACAATGAGCGACATCATGGGCATGTTTTGTGCAATATGGGCCTCTGAGGGGTGATAATCTTCGAAAAAAGTCCTCATACATCCTTCATACACCCTCACACATATTCCTCCACCATAAAAACACCTTCCTTACCCTCAGAAATATCTCGGACCCAATCTTATAGAAAAATAGGGCAATCCTGTAACAAAATAGGGTATTCATGTAGCATCCTATAGCAGTCCTATAGCATTGACTAAACGCGGCCAAATTTGCTCTAAGATCTTGATTTTTTCATTTTTGGATTAAACAATGACCTCCAAGATTTGAACCCATGATTGGGGAAACCCAAGGACCACTCTAGACCCATCCTTCCTTCATTGCAAGTATAAGATAGTAATTAGAACTAGGAGGGAGATTTTCACAATTGAATCATAATGAGTATTATTTCATGCAATAAGTGAGGATCATATTGCTAAAGCTAAAACTACCTTACATTCAGTAATATGAAGGGAAACTCTTCAATGCAAATAGAATAGACCTAGTTTTTAAAAGTTGCACTCTAGGATTTCCTATTTATGTGTTGCAGATTAAATTTCCTCTTTCAAAGAAATTTGCAAATAGATTAATGCTTTACATTATGCAAGTGGAAGGTTGACTTGATTGGTTTGAAAGTAGAGTAGCATGGTTCATTTCTGCAACTACGGTAGTCTTTTTCTTTCCTGCAATTACAGTTAGCCTTTACATTTAATGAAATTCAATTTTATTTATGCCATTAGGATGATGTTCACTTCCTTGCAATTAGAGTAGGATTTTGTATTTCCAAACAAATTATCTTTGTAGTTAACTAAAGGAGTGGTCTTTGCATACCTTGATTGGATTCAATCACTGAGGGTGACATGAGTAGAGCTTGACCTATTGTGCATATAACATTATCACCTCTATTAGAGGAATTTTGAGGTCTAAAATTGGACTCCTAAGGAAATTATAAAATAATAGTGGAAATAATAAATAATATTAGATTACATCATCAAATTTTAGAGGGAAAAAAGAAAAACTATTTTTTAAACTCGTATTTTCAACTTATCCTCCTGTGGGTTTGCTTAAATTTCGAGTAGGAACACTCGTTGGATGTAGAATTGATTACTCATCCAAGGAGTACCCATGTTGTATACTTTCAATGGACCCTACTACATGAAAAAAGAGAAATAAATGAAAAAACATGATTGCAATCATGTTTTTCATGTATTTTCATTTTTCATGTAGCAAGGTTCATCGAAAGTATGCAACATGGGTACTCCTTGGATGAGGAACTGAATTTTGCACCCAAAGAGTACTCCTGTTCAAAATTTGAGTAAAACCTTAGGGAGATAAGTTGAAAATACAAGTTGAAAAAGTAGTTTTATTATTTTTTATTTTTTAATATTTTTCTTTTTTTACTTGAAAAATGGTGAATCATCCCCAATGGTTGAAATCATCATCTTGAATCCTATTGGTTCTTATAAAGTTTATTTTGGTTGTACGTTTTTCTTAGGAGGCCCATTTTAGACCTCAAAAGTTCTCTAATATAAGTTTGTATGAACTTTGGGTTGATAATTGATGTTGAGAGTCTTGGAAGTTACAACATCCTTGTTGCAACACTAGTATCATCGATTATTTAGATAAGAATTTGAATTTTAGTTAGTTACAATGGTTTGGTATTTGAGAAAACAAATTATTATTTTTAAACATTCATGTTTATAATATAATTTGTATCATTGCAGAGACACCTACTAATATGTTTGTATTTTATTCTTATTTGTTACCATTCTATTATGTTGTCATTCCTTAGATTATATGTTGGCACAAAAGAGTCATTAGGGGAAAAGACCCTGGGTTCAAGCACGGAGAGCCAACAATGGTTCATTGTAGTCTAGGACAATGTCAGAATTTTCACCTTACCCAAGGGGTAAGGAGTCTCACCCGAGGCATGCCATGATTAGAAATAAGAAGGGTTTGTCACAGAGTCAAGGAAGCACTAACCAATAGGAAATATACAACATTACATACCTAGTCAAGATAACAGCATACCATCCAATACACATAAACTACTACATGCATGAATCTTACAAGACATTTAAAACTTTTAAGTGGGTCACCACATCATATACACTCATACACATTATGCTATGCAACCAATCTGAACTTTCCTTTATATTGATTCAACAGTAAAACATTACAAGACATCTCGGCATTAGCTGTAGGTAATTACAAGGAGTACCCATTTACAGACTCATGACCTCATTCTCTAGCTCAAAGGTCCTACTCAGCTAAGCCTCTGCATTTTGGTGCCAGTCTACTGCAACAAGCTATCTTCTCTGCAATGCCAACTTCAACATCCTAAGCAACCAACCTCTCTTCCTTACGGTCCTTCACCTTTTATATTTCTCCTTGCCGCCTGGACTGCTAGTTCTCGCTCGGCTGTTCTTCCCCTCGGTTGCCCCTCCTCCTTCCTGTTTTCTCCACTACCTTTGTCTTCCGCTACCACCTTGCCGCAACCCTTTCACAACTACATGTTCCTGCTTTGTTGTCCAACTATCCTCCCCGCAAGCTAACTGTTGTTGTCGCCCATTTCCTCCTTGTTCTCTAGCCAGCCAAAATAATAAAAACCTTTACAAAATCAAAACAAAGGCCCCAACAGGCCCCGACCACAATTCTTGGACTTGTCCCTGAGTCAATTCATTTTGATCTCATCCGGCCCTACTGGTATCTCCATGGGTTATTCGATTGGTGGCTACACTGTGGGTTGTGTTGGTTTTGTTGAATGTTGGGCTCGCTCTTCTTTTGCTTCGGCCAACGCTTGCAGGGTGGCATCTACTTCTACTGCACTTTCCTCCTTCTGAGGCTCCCTCATTCCAAATGAAGACTACAACTCTAGAATAGTTGTTGTGATTTGTTTCCTGAATTTTTTGTACCTCTGAATGGCAGCTTCCCATCTAGTGAGGATTGCATCAACGTGTTGAGTGAAGTCCTCGGTTGTATTAGATGTTAAATATGTTGGCCATTGGCTTTGTAGATTGTCCCATTGTTTTCCTCTTGTTTCACAAACTTCTTTTAAAGTTAGAACTTGTGTGTGGACCTGTGGGCATAGGTATCTAATCACCTTATTCATTTTTGCTGGCTCTTCCTCAATTTTATCGACTTGGGCCTGGATTGTGTCAATCTAGTCATAGATCTGCTATAGGTGGGTCAAGTCTATGCAGTCCTTTGTGCTGGTGAATAATGCATGTATCCGCTCTCTCATGGGGTATACCAGGTGATTTTTTAGTGCCATGCTACCTAACCAATCATGGACTCTATTCATTAAGGTGTAGCCATCCGTGGGGCATCAGCTAGTGCTTACCTCTTTTCTTCTACTTCGGTGATTTTTCCCTCAACAATCCTCGCATATATTTCAACTGGTTCCAACAGTTCTAATCTTATGTATCTAGTTTCTTTTTCATGTCGGTGTTGGTGGCTACTAGATTTTAGCATGCCTCTTGCATATGGTCACAATAGATTACCAGTGTACAGGTTGTGATGTCTATTGGTGCCTCTGTGTTTACATCCATGATCATTGGCCATAATGATCAGAATCTCTGCGTGACTTGGTCAACCCGGGCTTGTAAATTTGTATTTGCCCATCTTAGGTGATCTCGTTCTTTCTTTACCTCCTGCAGTTGCTTTGTCTGTTGCTCATGCTCCTTAGCCATATCCTCATGGATCTTTTCAACCCTGTGTGCTACTTTTTGTATGAATGTAAATAGTTGTGCCAATGACCAATTTTGTAGTGTGTCGACTTGCATTGTGTTGGGCTCTAGGAAATGTGTTGTATGGGTAGGTCACTGGCTATGGATTTTTCGAAGTGGGAGGCGGGTGCATGAACTTGTTGTGACTATGGAGTGAACTATGGAGTGGGTGGTACAATGCTAGGGTTCAGGACCACTGTGAGATTTATAAGGAGAACTGGCTAGTATGGTTCAACCCTTTTTCCCTGTGGAGTAGTGTCTAGGCTTCCCCCTTGTGGTGGGTCCAACCCAAGAAGTAGTGATCCTAGTGATGTTGGTTGTGTACCGTTGGTAGAAGTGGTGCCCTTATCCTACCCTGCTGACTCAATTTCCATTTCCGTAGTTTTTTGTCGTCGGCCGGACAGGAGGGTTTCTGACAGGGTCGTGGAGGTGGAGGCTGTGTGCAGAGAGGATTCCTGTGATTGATGTAAGACAGTGGAGGTGGTGGAAGGAATTTCTTCGACTATTGGGGATGAGGAAACTGAGTGTTCGACCTCATCAGTAAGGTCGAAAATTGGAGGTGCTAGAGTAGTTTTCAACTTTTTAGCGACTGGACTCTGAACAACTATTTTCTTCTTTGGCTTGGGGACTATTGGCTAGGATGGAGTGTGGGATACTCCAATGGGGCGTTTCATGGCCAGCAGAGTTGTGATGATGGGTGAAAACATAGTGGAACCTTGAAATTGCAAGGGTTGGTTATTCTCACCTGATTCGCCTTCGAAACTTGCAATTATTTTCCTCAGCGCAAACATTTTCTCCTCCATCTGAAACACCATCAGGTGGAGGACATATTTGTTTGGTCTCTTTTTACTTCATCTCGCCCTTGCGCCTATTGCTTTAAGGCCCCGAACAGATAGTTGTATTTCCCAGCAATAATTTCAAAAACCACCCCCAACCATGATCCCATCTAAGTGTGGAGTGTTGTTGCAATCAGAACGAATCTCTATGGCCGCATCTTAAATGTCTCCGATGGAAGCACCTTGGTCTAAGATAGGTGTGCGTGTGTGAGGCTCTGAACCAGACTTCTTCTAAAAATTCATTGAGTAGAGTCTTAGGTATCCTCTGCATCAACCTTACTTTCGTTAGCATTAGTTCATACCAATCCCTAAAAGTCGTTTCATTTATCGCTTTCATGCTGGGATCCCCCAACACTCTCCATGGTTCATAACGAAGTGCTATCGGTTGTCCTTCGACAATGGGCATCATTTCCCTCTCTCTCGGTAGCCTCCACTTCCACATTTCCAAAGACATTAGAATGTAACCATACAAAAAATTGGTACTCCGCCTACACACATCTTCACACACTTCAAAACATTTGTTAAGAACAAAATAAGACCAGTTAAGTATCTCCCCTTGGCAGCAACATTCCGAAACCAAAATTGCATCTAGTGTGCATTCGTTCCTTGAGAAGTGTCTCATGGTTTTTCCTGCTATGATGTAGTAGGAAAACCTGATGTCGGCTTTGTTTATCATATCAATATTTTCTCCTCTTCCACCCCGTTCAATCCCATATCTTGCATAGTAGTTATCTTTGCTCTGCTTCTTAGCTCTTTTAGCACCTGCTTGGAATGTTGTGCTAACTGTGTTCCCTCCTGTGGACAACCCTGTTAGATGATGAATATCCTCTACATGAATGGGGTATTCTTTGTCAAGCCATAGATATCCCCCATGCATTCTGCTTTATAGGAGTTTAGTACATTGCATTGCAGCGAATTGAGTGTCGAAAATAGGTAGGCTTCTCAAATTGATTAAGGTTGACTTCTGTAATCCTTTGAAATCATCCTTGACTCTGGAAGTCTTGGTGTCGTCATCCCTCTGGATGTCTTTTGTATAAACTTCCCTCTTCAAAGTTGGGAACTGGAAGCAATTCGTAAGTTCGTTGTCAACTAGAATCGCCTTATCATATTTCCCATAAAAATTGTTGACCAACTCAATTCGTTCATCTAACTGACATTGTGGAACTAAGACAATTCCCTTCGCCATCTCGCTTCATCTCTAGTAAACAATTTTCACCTAAGGTTTTTTGTGTTTCTGCAGTTGTTCTTCAGAGTGGGCCTGGAATTCTTCTACTATCTACAATTGAAACTCTGTAATTTCCTTCACTATCCTGCGATTTAAGTAGCTGGGCTTCACACAATGTTTCCTGACTGGACCTTAGCAACTAATTACTCTGGAAAATTTCCCCATGTGTTCTAGCCATACTTTGCCACCGTCGGCTAACATGGACCTAACAACCATGACATAGACTGGGAAAGGATAGAGTGGGCTGCATGGTGTATTAATTTTGTTGTGATGGGATTATTTATTAACTAAAATTTTTCTTAACGGGAAAATATTTTGTGGTTCCTACTTTGACAGTTTCATTATTGGTTACTTATTATGGAAATTTCTACTGGTACAAAGGAAAGGATGGGTACAGTGTGTGATCATAAAGATTGGAAAAAGTGCATGCCTATGTGTAACTTGCGGACTGTGACTGCATGTGTGAATACTAATTCTACTCTCCCCCTCCCCCCCTCCCTGACCACAAATGGGTTGCAGCGTGGTGATATTGTTGTCACAACCTTGTTGATATTTCACTTTTTTCTATGATAAAAAGAATGTCTCTAACTAGTTGCTTAAAATGACTAGATAACTCTTATTACCTCCTACCTACTTGCAGGCTCATTTTCGAGACCCTCTTTATCTTGAATTTTTGGTTGATGAATTGTGGAAGGGCTTTAGGCGTGTGCCATTTACCCATCCGTGCAACATTATTCCATCTAGTTGCGCCAATCTTACAGCTCCAGAACCTATGATTTCTATAACTATAAACGGGCCCAGCCAGTGCATCTGTAATTTCCCTGGGAATTTCTAGAACTTCTTGTCATATAGTAGTACCTAATCCCCAACTCCAAATGTGTTCTTCCTTATATGCCTATCATGCCAAGATTTTTGCCTTCTATGCTCCACTGACTGATGAAACTCAACCAAGAATCAAGATTTGTCAAGTTCCATTAGCTGACTCAATCTTTCTTTCAATGCCATACTGTCTGTCATTCTCATTTCTTCAAATATGAACATGCTTGGTATTATGAACTCTGGTGGCACCACTACTTCCCTTCTTTATACTAGCTGAAACAAATTTTGTTTATGAAGCCTCTTCATTGTTGTTTTGTACGCCCATAGAGTTTCTGGTATTATTTCATCCCAATCATCCATGTTGGCTGATATAATCTTTGTTAGACCTTTCTCCAAGATTTTGTTGAATGCTTCAATAGTGTCATTGGCCTGTGGATGATATGGACTACTTTTGTTATGCTGAATCATGAAATTCTTCAGAAGAACCTCAATAGTTTCATTTATAAAGTGTGTTCCTTTATCTCTTGTGAGACTCTTCGAGTATCCAAACCCTGAGATTATATTATCAAAAATAAACCTGTGGCTGTGCCTACTATACAATCCCTGACGAGTGCTGCTTCTGCCCACCTGGTGAGGTATTTCGATGCAGTTATTATGTATCTTGCGTGTGAATGCATTATCAGTGGTGTAATAGGTCCAATGAAATCTATTGCCCATTTCTCAAAGATTTGCATTATGTGAATGGGATTTAAAGGCAGCTCATCTCGTCAGGAAGGCTTCCCAACCCTTTCACAGACATCGCATCTCTTAGAATATTCTTTAAAATCTTTATGAATGGTTGGCCACCATAGTCCTGCTTGCAGTATCTTCCTTGTAGTGGTTTTACCACCCACATGGCCTCCTACTACTCCAGCATGACACTCCATAATACATCTTCTCTTTCATTCTGAAGGACGCACCACCTCAATACTTGATCTAAGCCCTTTTTGTAGAGGTGTCCTAAGATTAGTTGGTAGTTTGTTTCCCTTACTATTAGGTATCGCTTTTGTGCTTATGTATATCCTTCTATGCAATGATCAGTTGTTAGTAATGTGGTAATCTCTTCTAGGTGATTTCGGACTACATCTATTCTGAATAATTCAGCATCGGGCAACCGATCATCCAATGCTCCCTCACCCTCTCCTGTCTCCAATCATGATAAGTGGTCTAGCCCCACATTCAGTCTCCCGGGTTTTATGACCACCTCGAAAGTAAATTCCTGGAACAACAATAACCATCGGCATATTTTATCTTCAAGTATTGGTTTGTTTACTAAGTATTTTAATGCAGAATGGTCTGTGAAGAATTTGAATGGCGTCCCCAATAAGTAATGCCTAAAATTTTGGAGAGAATAAACCATGGCCAAGGCCTCCCTCTCAGTTGTTGTATAATTCCTTTCTGCAGTTGACAACTTTTTGCTAGCGTAATACACCAAGTGGTCGATATTTATCTCCCCTAGTTGCCCTAAGACTGGTCCTAGTGCTATCATGACGCATCAATGTGTACATGAAATTTTTTTTTCCAATTTGGATAGACAAGATTAGGGTGCTTACCAGTTTTTCTTTCAATATATTCAGTGTTGTTTGACAATCCTCAATCCAAATGAACTCTTCCATCCTCTTCAGTAAATTTTCCATTAGGGTTATGATTGACGCATAACTCCTAATGATGTGCCAGTTGTAGCCCATATGGCCTAGGGTTGACCTTATTTTCTTCACGTTGCATGACAACTCCATGTTGACGATTGCCGCAAGCTTCGTTGGGTCTATGCATAGTCCATTCTTGCAAATGATATGGCCTATTAGTGTTCCAAATGGGACCGCAAAAATAAACTTCCTGAGGTTTAAGGAAATTTGCAGTTGTCGGCACCTTTCAAACATAACCCTTAGTAGACTAGTTTGTTCTTTAACAAGCTATATTTTGTCCATTCATCCATGTACACCTCCAGAAACCTGTGAATGTAGTCTCAGAATGCAGCGATGAAAATCCTTGAGAAGACTGCTAGTGCATTTTCAATTCAAAGGGAATTATGTTGTATGCATATGACCCCCATTTGGTAGTGAATGTTGTTTTCCTTTTACCCTCTTCGTCTATTCGAACTTGATGGTAGCCCAAGAATCCATAGAAAAACGAATATGCTTCATTACCTGCCACATTGTCCAGGACTTCATCACTGAAAAGTGTTGGGAATGGATCATGAACACATGCATTGTTGAGACTTCTGTAATCAATGCATACTTTGATTTTGGTCACATCCTTCTTGTTTTGTATGAAAATCAGACTTATCCACTCTACTTCATCTACCAGGCATATATTCCCTACTTCCAACATTTTGTCCATTTCCTTCTTAACCTTCTCCTTCACACTTGGGTTCATCTATATGGTTTGTGCTTTACCAGATGGGCATCCGGCCTTAGAACAATCTTCATCTCCCCCCTGTCCCCTTTAATCCCCTCCAGCTCTGCTACTGAAGCTGGAAACAAGTCCTGGTACTCTTGTAATAGGTCAAAAATTTCTTTTATGTTTTGTTCATCCCAGTAATCTCCCATAAATGTCATTTTGGGTTTACCCTTCATCCCAACATTTTGTTTTCTCATCTTCATCAATAGAAGGTGAGCACCTTCTCTTGAGGGACTCTTTTGGATGTCTCTCTTTCCTTCTGTTTCCTCGAAGGTCAGGTGTCTCAATCCGTCTAACCCATCCTCGTCTAGCTCTACATCCACCTTGTTGCAGGTCGCATATTTTGGAGAATCCATGTCATACAGACATTGTAGAAAACTTTCGTCAGGACAACCTTCAAATAACTCTCCTAGAGAAAACAAAACCTTTTTTATCGCCTGAAGTGTCTCATTCATGCATTCATCATCACCTCTGAATGAAAATTTGTTGATGAATTATGCCTCCAAAACATCCCAATCCGTTGTTTGTCTGCGGAGTTCCTCCTATAGGTACCAAGCTCGGGGAACAATGCCTAGGGCATGTATGAATATATGTACCCACAATTCCTTTGGTATTCCCTAGTTTTTCCAACCTTTTATGCAGGCCTCGATGTGCCACTCGGGACTTGAATTCCCTCTGTATTTCATATTATCCTACGTTCATCCTTTGTCCTGGGCAAACCTCTCCATCATGACTTTCTTGATGGCTTGCCAGTTTCGCAACATGTTGCGTTGTGTTTGCTATGGGGTAAAATGCACAGGATGAAAACTACCCTCGAAAGTCTTCCCGAGACTTTCGACAGACTGTAAGGTTATCTGCAAAAGTTACTTGTTACACACATGTTTAGCTATCTAACATATATTGGTAGGATATGGAGAAAGGATCACCTTTGGTTCTTTCTAGATTTGCTTGGGGATCTTCGTGCGATAGGAAGAACTCCTCCTGACTGGCTCCAAGCCGATTCCTAAACAAAAGAACGAAGCAAACCAATCACAGCATATACTTATAACAATTAATCTAAGAATCCATAACAAACATGTATAAATGTTTAACTAATCTACTCAACATAACAAGCATCAAAATGAACAAATAAATGCACAATATCACTGACACTTTGAGTAGTGGAACACAACCACAATCCTATATTCATAAGAGTGATTACAACAACCCTATTATATCAGCCTTCCTTATCCCTTCTTCCTCTCTCTCTCTCCTTCTTTCAGCTAACTCCTTCAAGAATATGACAATATCACAATAGCACCATGTAATATCCTTCTAAATGCTCTAACCCTTGTGCAATGGCCCTCTCGTTGCTTAAATAGAAATTGAATTAGGGCTTCCCAACTCCACCTATAGTTCATTTGGGTAAAAACCATGAACCGGCCTCTTTTACCAGCTTTTTCCCATTTGCCTCTATTTCCAGAAAACAATTCCTCCAAATATCTTTATTTTTGGAGTTTCCCTGCTTTTCTTATACAAATTTAGGGAAATAATATCTACATATTTTATGGTAGATTTGTTGGCATAACCACTTGAGCATCACTAAAGTTCACTAACGCTCCCCCTAGTCTAACAACATGAGTTAGCAGGTGACTAACACTCCTTTATGCTTGTAAACAAGCTTTATAAAGCAGGTTGTCAGTGTACAGAGAGTGTTAGTGTGGATTCTGGGCTTGCAACTGTGGTCATTCTTTCAATGATCTTGTCCTTCTCCTCTGAGTTGTTTAGGAGGTCAATTTGTCCTATAACAGATGCCCCCTAAAGTATGAGATCAGAGGCAGAGACGATGGTCGAAATACTTTATGAAAATACTGTAATTTTCTGTCGAAATATTTGTAGAGAGAGAGAAGTGTCGGGCGATAAGGAAAACCTGATACAACAAAAGTACATATATATGAATTGCTAAAATCATGTCCTCAGTCGGGCATACCCATGCTCAGTAGCTATGTCAGAGTAACTTTCTCCCGAGAGATATAACAATGCTAGCCACCAACATGGCACAGGGCGGATCTAGTGTCATAATAAATTATCCTGAAATGGCTATCCCCAAAGAACAATATCGTAGATTGGAAGAGGAAACAAGGTTGAATGATGAAAGCCTCTACCCAAAGTCTTGATTCCTGCTTCACTAAACAACATAGATCGGTACATGTGATAAAATGAGTTGACATCGAACATGTACGAAATCATCTGGTAATTGTTAACAGATGCGAGGAAGGCCACCGATAATGGTGATGGTCTCCAAGATGCATAGTGCAAACTAGTGAGTGTGAAATATTTTTTGTCGTCAAACACTCGTAGAATCGCTTAACCAGGAGCCAATGATGAAAACCCGTGATCAAGCACAAGGTATCCTGCCACTAATGTCTACAAGCACCAAGGCACTGAATGTGTTTCTGGGTTATCTTCCTAGATAGATTGTTGAAGTCGATAGGAAGGAACCTGTCGAAAGGTAGGAAATGACGTGTCCTACATTAGTCGACACGAAACCGGACAAGGATGATTTTGTTTTCTGAAGAATATTTTGAGCTTTTGGGTATAAACAATGGAGGGCATGACGAAAGGATATGTAGGGTCATTTGATCGAGGAAACAAGTAGGGACCCTTGAACAATAAAGGGCACGAAAATGGTTTTAACCAAACAGCGCTAGACTCATGAACACTACAAAGTGTTTAAGATACGGAGATGCAATGGCATCAAGGCATATAGGCTAAAAACTCATAGGTTGGTAGGGTTCATATTGAGAGGCTATCAAAATGACGGTTTATCTGAGGGAGTGCCATGTTCAAGGGAACTTTTGCTGCCAAACCATGCTTCAGGATACGGTTGTATTTCCACTTTTTCCCCATCTGATTTTTAATGAGTCCAGATGGGTAAACTCATCGATATTTTCATGTTTAGAGATTCTGAAAAGGATCACAAAAAGAATGACTCTTTGCCCTATCTGATTAGTTTAATGAGTCTAGACAGGCAAACTCGTCGATTTTTTCATCTTTTAAGAGTCTGAAAAGTATCGTAAAAAGAACGACTCTATATCTTGTCTGTGTATTTAAAGAGTCCATAATAGACAACTCAGTGATCTTTTCATCTTTAGAGAGTCTAAAAAGATCGTAAAGAGAGACTCCATGGTGGTCCCTTTGTCATAGTTGTTAAACAGGTGCGACAAAAGGTTAATAGTATACCCGTATCGGTTACTTTTTCGTATTTAAACTATTGGACCTGGATAAAGAGAAACCTTTTTGCAATAGATTTCGACCTCATTTTGTTACGAGTACAAGGCGGTGGACTAAACTCGTGTTTTTTCGTGACAATTTAATGAGATTAGTAACAAAAACTCAGGATTTTTCATTTTTTAATGAGCTTGAAAAAAGTACCTGAAAGAATGCTCGGGTCATCTTTAGCATGTTTAACAAGCAACAAGACACAGCTCAATATTTTTTCAGTTTAAAGAGCGAGAAAAAAGTGCCTAAAAAGGATACTCCATTAGGCTTTTTCAGTTTATGAGCTAGAACTAGATCAAAAAAGAGGTGCTCAGAGCATCATTTGCATATGTTTAAAGAGTGCAAAGGATGAAAAACTCGGAGATGTTTTTATTGTTTAAAGAGCGATAAAATATCCCCAAAAAGTGCTTTACGGGTTGTGGTATATATGCTTAACGAGCTCTACCACAAAAACTTGGAGGTGTTTATATTTTTTAAAGAGCAATAAAATGTCTCCAAAAGTGCTCTATTTATCATTGCATAGATTTAACGAGCACAAGGACAAAAGCTTGGGGATGTTTATATTTTTTAAAGAGCAATAAAATATCCCTAACAATGCTCTATAAAGTCTTGCATGCAACTTTTACTACTTTTCATTCCTGAAGTACTTTCATCAACTCATGAAAGGACAGGAGGAGCTACTAAGATGGATCATACAGCACTGGGATGAACACGAGCAAGTGTTCAGGATTGGAGATCAAGAGCTGGCAATTGACCGGGATGACATTTACTTTTTGACTGGTTTGTCGTGCCATGGGGCACATGCAAACCTTACCGGTGGCAGGTCAAATCCACAATCTACACCAGAGCTGGTAGATATCTACTACATCCCTGGGAGTGGACTAGTCAGCAACAAAGTCCCGATAGAGAGGATTTGATATCGGTATATGAGGGCAGTTTTATGGTTTATTATGCATTTGGTGGGGTCAAAAAGTCCCCACATAGCAAAAAAGGCCCAACTGTCACTTGCCATAGACTATGTCTAGCCCCAGATGTTCAACTGGTGTGAAGCAGTGCTTCACTAGTTGAAGGCAGAATTGATAGCATGCAACACCCGTACCCAACACAGTTTCAGGTACGGTACTATCATAGTCTCATTTATCCTTTAGAGGGTACCTATTATGCGCCCACGGGTGAGCTTAGGTCCCTTTGATCCGAGGGAGCCGAGGTAGGGTCACTAGTCATCACTTGATCCTCGCACAGGAGGAGGACCACTTCGACATTTCTTTGACGAAGACTTCTTCCAGTGGCTTCGCAGCTAGATCGTGATTGTTGATGACTATGCCTATGAAGGCATGGACTTTACCGACGACCCAGACTTGGTGCTACCGCCCGGGACCAACTAGGGTCCTCAAGGTGAGAATAATGTTGATAGTACTTTAAGTATTTTTGTACTTTTGAATTTATATGTAATGTCTTTTAACGATGAGATAAGAACTGACATGAAACTTTTATGCTTTAACACAGATGTGGCACTAGTACGACCTGCAGGCCAACCTCGCTATGTGCAACGAGGCGGCCAACTACACGCTGGAGGGGGTGATGCCAACAGTCTCCGCGAGGTCCTGAGGAACCTAGAGGGTTTGACTATGGGTGTCCCTCCCCTTCCTATGAGGGAGATTCCTGCTCATATGCAGCGACACACTGTTGGTGTACCTGAGCAGTTTCTGGTTCCTCTTCGGAGGGTAGCTAGAGTTGTTTTAACTTTTCTAGAGCAATAGGCTCATTGTAGCAAGTGTTCTGGCATAGCCATATGAGCATTTATAGCTGGGCTTTGAGCCATTTTGTACGTAACTCATCCAAGTTTTGGAATATTTTTTATGTAAAAAACTGGATATCTACTATATATATATATATATATATATATATTATATATATATATATATATATATATATATATATATTTATATATATATATATATTATATATATATATAATATATATACAGATATTTTTTGGTATTTTTGGTGGTGTAAATGTGTTTAAAAATTGTTTTTGTGACAAATTTTTAACTTTAGTAAATGTTTTTACTTCTCATGCATGTTATTTATAACAAATGTGACAAATGCCAATCTAATACATAGTTAGCTAATGAATCAACAACAATATTTAATTCTCGAGGAACATGCTCATATGTGATTATGTCAAATCGGCGTTCCAAGAGGGGTACCCTTAGATAGTTACGTAACAAGGTTGGATTATGAATGTGATAATGGTTGGTCAATTGCATAACGACTAGCTGGGGGTCTAACCTGACCACCAGATTGGAGATGCCCCTTGATGACGCTTCTGTGAGAAGCGAAACGAAGGACATGTACTCAGCAATATTGTTGGTGCCAGTACCAAGAAAGACCCCCCCGGAGAAAAATAGTTCTAACTCAGGTGTATAGATGACCCAAGCAACTGATGCAATGTGTCATGTGTGACAACTGGCACCATCTGTGTATCCCACATATGCTAGGGGCAACAATGACATCTGCATTTCAAACAGAATGTATGAGATAAGTACTCCACTAAATAACAAAAACAATCCAATCACATCAAAAAAGGGGTGCAAAACTTATGAATACATAAAATTACAAAGTACCTACCTAGCATGAAACTAGGCAAAATACTTTTTTAGATAGAGCATGTATGTGGGCTCCTTGAGTGGGTTTCCGTCCCAGTCCTATAGTTCATATGCCCCTGAGGGGAGGACTTTGGTTATGACATAGAGACCTAGCCAAATGGGTCGAAGCGTGTATGCCTCCAAGAGATTATCTTTTGGATGATAGAGTGATATGAATTCACCCTCTTGGAAAGAAGAAAACCTAACCACTTGTGCAAATCTGGCTTGTACCCACTCCTTCTGAGCTGTGAGTACTAAAGCAACAGCTCTACGAGTTTTATCCAGTTGTTTGAGGTATAGTAGGCGTTCTTCTTCAGCCGTAGGGCTGGGCATGGGTTCAACAGCTATATCAAGGGAAGGAATTGGCCACCCATTCTGTTTTGCCTCGTTGTAAAGTTGGATCTCATGCACAACAAACGACGGGTTAAAGTCCGGCATTTCCTCTTGAGACCAAACAAATTCTTCATGGAATTCCTCATGTAGGTAGGTGGAGTTTGCAATTTCCTCAAGACTATAATCTGCTCCCATCTGGGTGTCTTCCATGGTGCCTGTCGTGATTGAACTATCTATGGGAAATGACCTGGAAGTGTCGTCCATATTTTCATCCACCCCAAGAGTTTGAATTATTGTATAGGGTGGGGAAATGATTTCGTTTGTGTCAGAGGATAGGATTTGAAGTGGCATCATGTCCAAATCAAATGTTGAACCCCAGATATGCCATTCCTCCCAATGTTGCTCTCCAAAACTCATGATTTATCTAATGGATTCGTCTGTTGAGGGGAGTTGATCGCATGGATCTAAAGGAAGAGTGGTTATAGGAAGGGAGGTGGTACCATCGGTAATTCCAACTTGACCCGAGATGTGGATGTTGATTGAATGCCTTGGTAGGCTGATTCAGCTGATGACAACGGCATCCGGTCTCCGAATGTGTCAAGGTCTGAAGGCGCCGTTAGGATCCAAGGATCAGTCAGTTCATGAGGAATTGATGAAAGCATGTTGACCGATTGTGGAACCTGCAGCGACAGAAGAGGAAAACAACCCATCAGGGAGGAAGCCTTCAACAGACCAGTACCTATACTGACAAAATTGTCAGTTACACCTCCTACTAGGGGTACGGAGCCGTTTGGTAATGGTGAATAATCAGAGGTGTAGAAAGACAATTGATCCACTGTGATGATCTTTCCATGCAATGGAAATAGGATGATACGAAAGACAATGGATACTACGGCCGTCATGGCATATGTCCAACTGCAACCTAGCAACAGATTATAGTTGAGTCTCTTGTCCATGACTTCTACATCCACCGTTACTGTTTTCCCAGCCAAAGTGATGGGAAAACTAGCTAAGTATACTTTTGGGACAAAGGTGTGGCTGTCAAAAGCTTTAATGGAATTCGACGGTGGGGAGAGGGTTGGGGAACCCAAGGCAAGCCAACATGAAGCCGACATGACGCAGGTCGAAGCACCTTCGTCGATGACAGTTCAATGCATACCTTTACCTTCCGAAGTGATATGCACATGAAATGCAAGCTGGTGGGAAAGGGGAGGTTTACACTTGTCCATGTCGAAAATGGCAAGCATGGAATCCGCACGGTCAATACCCCCGATAGCTGGAAGCAAAGCTTTCTTTTGGCTGGGGCATGTTTGTAATACTTCGAGCGCCGACATAGCCGATGGTGCTTGTGCCAAATCCTCTACAATGTTGTAGTGTTGGGCGACACGTGCAGATGTGTTATGCATTGTGTGTCGAAGTGCCCCCTTGGGGGGTCGAATTACAAGGTCCTCAACCAGCCTTTTGATTCACAAATTGTTGGGCGGCAATGGGTTTTGACCTGTGGATGATTCTGTTGCCGGAGCGACAGGAGCTTCATATGATTTGGCTCTGGTTGTTAGTTCTACCGTTTCAAATGTGTAAATGGTAGAACTTCCTTCACCAGCTGAAGGTTGTTGCAAACCATCGCTGCCCCCTGACGTGGGTTGTGGTTGGATGGCAATGAGATTTTGCTACGGTTGATTAGGAAAAGGACTTCTAAGGATAGCAAGTGCCTTACCAGAATCTTTCTTGGCAATGTAACCTGTGCATTCTTGAAGACGTGAATAATGCCAGGTTACATGATCTTCAAGACAGAGTTTGCACGAATAGTTGGTGCCTTTATCCTTTTCCGCCTCAGTAGGTGCAGCGGCCTTCTATTTCGGGTTGGGTTGCTTAGATGACTGCTCCTCAGAAGGAGCGGTCTTGTTCTGTTTCTTCTTGTTCTTGCTACTAGATTTCTGTGTAGACTGCACAAAGTTAATCACAGTGGCAAGAAGAGCAGTCATTGGTAGAGGGGTCTACTACCAACTTGGCAACTGACCCACTGAGTTGTTTTACAGTGCTCGTGGAGGTTGCGCCGACGATCCCGTCGGCATGCGCTCCAGGGCACTGTGTGGTGGGAGGATTAGGGTTACTGGGAGCATAGGGAATAATATCATAGAGAGTGTCAGACTATGAATAGATCAAATCTAAATGCTGGGCACGATGTATGGATTGGTCCTCTGTGACTGCACCATCTAGAGCGACATCTCTAGCAATTTGTGGGAGTAGCGAGTTACAAAACCAGTTTGTTAAGAGAAAATCAGGGATGGGGGCTTTGACTAACCTCCGCCTATGTCTCCATTCATGAATATGATCGGAGATGTGGTTGGAGGTATCCTGACGAAACGAAGTGAGGAGTTCCATCCCTGTCTCATAATGGATAGGTAACTGAAAGTGCTTTAGAAACTCCATCACTAAAGCATCAAAGGTATTCACTAACGCACATGGTAACTCAATATACCACTTTGCAGCATTGCTAGTGAGGGTGCGGGGAAAAAGATGCAACTGGACATTTTCATCCACCATAGAGTTAGAAACACACCATAGATGGTAGGTGGTGACGTGAGTGCCTGGATCCTCCCCTTGTTTTCCATTGAACTTACGAATGTTCGTCAGTATTTTATGCAAGATCGGTGGCCATTGTAGATTATGGTAGATGGGGTCATTTGTAAACTTGTATAAGTTGGGGATATCAAATGCTATCAAAAAAGGAAAATTGTTGCGTGCCCCCGACTCAGACCATTATGATGACGGATGACCTGAGGAGCTTTGTGCTCCTCCCAACATTTGGTTTCCCATGGTGTACATGGGCTACGTGGTGTAGCAGTTACTTTACAATATGGTGTTGTAAAGTGGATTACCATGAGGATTTTGATACTGGGGTATGGAGTTGCCCCTAGTATAAGCGGTGCCCCCTTGACTCCTCTGAGTGTGTGAGTAGGGTGCCCCCATGATTTGGGTGGGAATCCCTTGTGGATTCCTAGCCGACACAAAACTAGTTGTATGGCTTTGATTGATAGAGGGAAAATTCATGTCAATCAACGACTACCCATGCATTCCTGAGAACGGCGGGGGGATTGTGAGATTCCCCACCACCATGTGCATATTGGGAACCGCCCAAGATGTTTGAATCTGTGGGTTATAACTGTACATTGGCAGCCAACCTTGGTTTTGGTAAATTGGAACTGCGCCCATAGTGCCACATTGAGTGTTATATGGAGCATTGTATGTGGCACTAGTCAAAGGTATGCTTTGATGCACCATAGGAGTGGAACCTGGCATCTGTTGGGTTCCGTTGATAGAGGGTGTTATGTGAGTTGCACTACCTGGGACAAATGGGATTGCGAGATTCCACATTGTTGGTGTTGTGATGACTATCGACTGGGGAAGTGGTAGAGGACTCACAGTGTCTATATAATTCCACGATCCTTGAGGTGTCGACTGAATAGATGGGAGATTTCCTCCCAGTGAAGAGTGAAGTACTAGTATGGCAAGATCAATAACAGGATCCAACAGATTTGTAAGAGGGGTGTTAAAATGAGGAAGAAATCCTTCCGTAAAGAAATCCTCTGGCAAATCAGAATTGTCGGTCATCCAGAATGATCCCATGTGTGATTTAGGAGATTGATCCCTCAAGGATGAGGAATCTGAGTCAGTGGATCTCGGCAGATCCTCCAAAGTGAGTGGAGGAAGTCCTAACAACTATCTGGATTGATGGAGAGTGCCAGATGTAGCCACACTAACTGGTAAATTTTATCAGATAAATTTTAAGGTGATATTCTTTAAGTCTCAAAAACGATAGCACTCAGGTACCTAAAAAGAAAAAATACACTAAAAATGACAATCAGTAAACAAAGTGAAATTACCTTCTCTGATAAACACCAATTACTGGAGATGAAACCCAGTTTCTCAATGAGTAACAGAGAAGGATGGCCAAATGTACGGTTACAGTTACTTTTGAGCTTCGCCCAAACCTCAAATTGAGGGGCCAAGTACTCTCTTGAAGATGAGCACCCTCCCAAAAAATGAAGACAAAGTAGGTCCGTCCATTTAAGGTACTAGGACAGCCCGTCCCAGTCACCTTAGGTAAGTACCTAGAAGCATTTTCCACTAGAGATACCTCAAATCACAGACATTACCTGGGGGCACATAGTCATACACAGCACGTTATGTGGGTAGGATACCTGAGTCCCCGACTCAATTCCGAAATCCCTGAAGGGACCCCCATTACACAGAATGCCTAAAGGAGTTGTAAAAGAAGGTGAGCTACCTTTGATTACAATTCGATGTTGTCTCATATTTCCCTCCAGTGCGAGTGGAGTTGTCCTCATAATATGAGTGTAGAAGGAATTTTCACTCTTTAACGACACTAGTTTGATTTGCAACCTTGGGTAGTTGACTCACTCTCTTAACCCAAGGTCCTAATCTATCTAATGTTGGTTTTCTCTAAAAAAGAGTATCTCATTGACTTTAGTGTAAATTTTAGTGTACTTTCTTATTTGTCTTCGGAGGGGGTGTTGAGATATGAATATGATGATACTCTCGACTCGATAAACCATGCAAAACTATGCTTTGAAAAAAAAATTCAATTTCTTATGCAAACAAGTCTTATTCTAAACATGTATTATTTCACATATGCATGTATTCACGAGTGCATCTAAAGTCATTCAACACTTTTCATAACTGCAAGTTCCTTTTCTCAATATTCCCTAACAACTATTGAACCAAAACAAAGCAGCCTACAACTATTTTGACAGAAGAAGATGTTCAGTTTATCAGCTTTTCTTTTAACAAAAATTTCTTTTATGAGAGAAAAACTAAAGCATTTTCTTAAAAAATAAATTTTAAGACACCAAATTTGTTATCATGATACTGTTTCCGATCCTAATTTAGCCCTTGGGACAAGTTTCCCCTCCTTTTGGTCCACAAGATCTCTTGGAAAACATGGAAATGGGTCACTAACACTCTGTCTATGTGTAAACAGAGCTTTAGTTTAGCCACTAACGCTCCTTGTGCATAGTCAGAGAGCTTTATAAAGCTCTATTTAGACTAGCAACCTATGTTAGTGAGGGAAAGAGCTCAAAAAGTGGGCTTTTGGGATTGGTTTCTGAAGAGAAAGAAACTTTGCAAGATGCAAAAAAATAGATGGTGGATCAGAGAAGGATATGAAGAAGCAGGAAGCTCATAGAAGAGAGAAGATATCTAAGAGGAGTCTGGATAACCAGGAACTAAATGTATAGTCCCCAGCGGAGTCACCAGTTGTTCTATGGGGTAAAATGCACGAGATGAAAACTACCCTCGAAAGTCTTCCCGGGACTTCCAACAGACCATAAGGTTATCTGCAAAAGGTACCTATTACACACATGCTTATCTATCTAACATATATTGATAGGATATCGAGAAACGATCACCTTTGGTTCTTTCTAGATTCGCTTGGGGATCTCCGTGCGATAAGAAGAACTCCTCCTGACTGGCTCCAAGATTATTCCTACACAAAAGAATGAAGCAAACCAATCACAGCATATACTTCTGACAATTAATCTAAGAATCCATAACAAACATGTATAAATGTGTAACTAATATATTCAACATAACAAGCATCAGAATGAACAAATAAATGCACAATATCACCGACACTTTGAGTAGTGGAACACAACCGCAATCCTATATTCAGAAGAGTGATTACAACAACCCTGTTGTATCAGCCTTCCTTATTCCTCTTCCTCTCTCTCTCTCCTTCTTTCAGCTAGCTCCTTCAAGAATATGACAATATCACAATAGCACCATGTACTATCCTTCTAAATGCTCTGACCCTTGTGCAATGGCCCTCTCGTTGCTTAAATAGAAATTGAGTTAGGGCTTCCCAACTCCACTTGTAGTTCATTTGGGTAAAAACCATGAACCTGCCTCTTTTACTGGCTTTTTCCCATTTTCCTCTATTTCCAAAATAGAATTCCTCCAAATATCTTGATTTTTGGAGTTTCGCTAGTTTTCTTGGACAAATTTAGGGAAATAATATCTAGATATTTTATGGCAGATTCGTTGGCATAACCACTTGAGCATCACTAAAGTTCACTAACGCTCCCCCTAGTCTAACAACATAAGTTAGTAGGTGACTAACGCTCCTTTATGCTTGTAAACAATCTTTATAAAGCAGGTTGTCAGTGTACAAAGAGCGTTTATGTGGATTTTAGGCCTATAATTGTGGTGATTCTTTTAGTCATCTTGTCCTTCTCCTCTGAGTTTTTTAGGATGTCAATTTGTCCTATAATGGTGTTCTCCACCATCTTACCAATGTTGCCATGAGTGTGATATCAAGAAAAGGGATCTTTTGATCTTCCCTCATTTCTTTGTCTACCTTGTTCAAGAAGATGTCCACCGGTTCAACGTCGTAGTACTTGGGATAGTCGCTTATCTATGTTCCTATCCAATTTACTTGGCTTATCATTGCACAATGTCTAGTGTTTAGTTCATATCCTCCTTGTTGTCATGCATCCCATGCAGCTTCTGAACCGTTCTCTGAGCTTTGAATACTTCTCCAACTGATGGATCCTCCTGTAGTAGGATTTATGTAATCACCACTTTTTCCCGCTATTAATGTGTATAGCTAGTATAACATTCATGGTTCATCCCTATCATCCACATGTTCTGTGAACCTAGGCCCTTGATAAGGGTCCAAGGGTTAGATCACCCTCATTCCTTCTTTGAAAATCATCAACTCTTTCTTTAGGTTGATGACAAGATATTTTTCATAGGCCCAATCGATCCCAAGGAGTGTTGGTATGGGTCCTTATCTCCCATTATATCGATCACTGCAAATTCAATGTGCGTCTTCACCCCTGCTACATCTACTTCTACATTTTCTAGCCTTCTAATGGGTAGTATACAATACTGGTTCACCATTCTTACTTGAATGGTGAGTATTTCAGTTGCAGCTTCCCCATTGCCTCCCATGTTTTCCTAGGAAGGATGTTTACATCTGATCCTAGGTCTAGCATCGTGTCCCTGATCTGGAATCCTGCCACCTGAGCATTAATTCAGAATTCCTTTCCGCTTCTCTTCTTATTTCATCTCACTCTTCTAGAATGCTTTTCTGGTAGGTTGACAGGTGATCGTTTCGCTTCCCCTTCCTCCACAGATAATGCAGCCTTTAAACTTTTCTGCAACTCCTTTAACATGTGTTCATCTTCTACAATCTACAGGAATAATTTAAACCATTCTTCAATTGGTTGGGTATAATCAAGCACATGGCCACTATGTCTCAGGTCTTCCTTCATATCAGTCATCCCCTCTAACATCTTAGCTGCTTCATGATAATATTACTTTTGGGGATTATGCTGATATGCTTTCTTTGGAGATGTTTCTCTAACAATCAATGGTGGATCCACTATACTGTGATCCTCCCCCGTTTTCTTTCCTCCTCATGTAACTATATTAATATTGGTTACAAGAATTCCATCATCGGTACGAGGCTTGGCATTAACCAGGTTAGCTGCCCTCTGTTTGGTCCTTTCCTCCCACTTTGCAATGAGTTTTGGGCAATCCTCTATGGCATGAGTATTAATCCTGCATTGAGAGCACCATGGTCTCCTAGGGAGCGGGCATTACCTGGCGATGTTTCCTTCATGGTCATAGTTGTAACACCTTACGGGACCTCTCCCTCTCGTTCTTCCTTCTCTCCCATTTCCTCCTTGTCTTCCCTAGTTTGACTCATTAATCCTGAACATCGACCTATCCAGCCATTCTGCTAGAGCATCTAGTGCTTGGCACTGGTCAGTGTGATGTGTTGTAGATGCACAGAACTCACATTAGTTGTTATTAGGGATGTTAGAGTACTTCTGTAGTATCGAGCACGTCGGTGGAAGATGTCCATACATTCTACAGATCTCACAATAGTCGTGGTTATTCCATCCCGGAAAAACTCCTTGTGATCCTACTGTCGCAACTCCCATGGTTGGTGAGGTCCCTGATGATCTTGCAACCCCCCCTGTATGGTTAACAACTCACAACCTTGGGCAGTATGGCGCGACGTGTCCTTCCACCATGCAATTTGTTCACCATACATTGGGTCTGGTTGGTCACACTTGTTGAAGATCCTTCAGTTTCTCTATTAAAGTTGTGATTTGATTCTGAAGGCCCATGATTGACAGATCCTCCAAACTCGTGCCTCCTAGATATTCATGAGGATATCTAGCCATGGCCTCTGTGTGTGATGCTTGCTCCAAAGCATCTTCGAGAGTTCCGATTTTTTGTTGTGCAGTGGTGTTTTGGTGAGGGGTAGGAGTGCCTTGATGAACCGGTCCCGCTAGTGATTCAGGTCTAGAGTATAACTTAGCTTAGAAATGGCATCCTTAAACCTTTGCATGAGTTCCCAAGTAGTCTCGCCCTCCTTCTGCTTGATCTCCCACAGCTCTAATAGCCCTTGCTAGTTTTTCTAAGGTATTTTGAATTCCTGCACAAATCCTCTCTTGATATCATCTATTGTGGGATTCTGGTTTTTCTCCGCCCATTTTATAAACCAATGTAGAGCTCTCTCCCTCAACATGGTCAGGAACTTCACTGTTCTAACGATGTCTGGAGTCTAACATGCTCTCTAAATAGCTTCATATAGATACCAATGTTGTTCCACGTCTTCGTTTCCCCTCCCCACAAACTCTCGATATCTGGTAAAAGATCCCACCATGTTTACTTGGGTATGAGCTAGTAACATGAACCCCTTGTTCCCCGATTGTTGGGATCCTTGCATTCCCAAGTTACTAATACTATTGGTTCCTTTGTTACTTCAAATATTAAAACTGGCCTTATATTTCTCACGCACGCTATGTACCCATATTTCCTTGGCTAATTTAATAATAAATTTCTCCAG
The DNA here is from genome assembly GCA_000404065.3 of Pinus taeda. Taxonomy (NCBI): domain Eukaryota; kingdom Viridiplantae; phylum Streptophyta; class Pinopsida; order Pinales; family Pinaceae; genus Pinus; species Pinus taeda. The sequence continues at coordinate 160,904 of APFE031309162.1, read as the reverse complement.
ATTGTAGTAAGGTACCAGGGGAAGGTTGGGAGGGAAGCTACCTGTATATTGGGGGTGTTGTTTCTAACTCCTAATGGATTCTTCTACTTTGGAAAACAGTCTTCTCATGACATCTCCCATGTCCTCTTCTCTCTCATCTTCCTCTTCATACCCACTTGGCATTTTATCCTGCACTATCCCTCCCGCAACCTGTAAGGAAGGATCTTTTTCATCCTCTTGGCTCCTATACCTCCTGTTTCAAGTCTTTCTATGTTCTACATCTTCTTTCCCTCCCCCTTCCTCTTGGAGTTTTCCCGACATCGCTCCTACTTGGTGGGGTCCCATATTTCTTTTCTTTAGAGTCTGAACCACTCTTACTTTCCACTTATCAGCTAGCAGCGCTCTCCTCTATACTCTAACGTCTCTAGCTTTCTTCAAACCCTCTACATCCATCCCTTCAACAACATCTCTATTCCTCAATCAGTAGCATTCTCCCCTCAGGTCCTTCCCCCGGTACTGGGGTTTTATGCTACCATTTTTGTGGTGGGCGAGGGAAATAGTCCTTCTTCTACCATTAACATCTTAATCCATAGTGGCATTTTCCTCATCAACCTTCCTCTTAATCTGGACCCTATTGGCATTATGATACAGATTTAGCACTATGACACAAGTGTTGTCCTTGATGGCAACTCACACAGATGACAGATCACAGTTCAGGATCACAGAATGAAGAAAGAGAGGTATACACAAGTTCCCCATTGACCAAGCCGCATGTACACACGAGTATGCAGACCAAAAGGCATGTATAACATACACACGCACTTTCATGAAAGGAAAGGCGCATACAAGTTGGAAAACTTAGTTTTGGTCCGTGGTATTTGGTCCATGGTATTTTGATCCATGGTATTGGTCCAAGGTATCTTGTCCAAAGTGTTGACCCTAGGTATTTGGTCCACGGTATTGATTCTAAGTGGTTTTGGACCATGGTATTGAGTAAGGCCTATGACTATAAAAGGAGGAGAAGATCATTAGGCAAAGGCACTCATGAATTGAATGTCTAATGAAGAGCAAGATATAGAATACAGGTTATTAGGTTATGGTGCATAGCTGGATCTGAATCAAGGATGAACCTGAGCGCTTGATGAACGATAAATTCTATTGATGGTTCAAGATCTTAAGGCTTGAAGAAAAGTATCTTTGTGTGGTTTTGATCTTTTATCTGAATACTGGTGCATGTTGTAATCTGTAAACATGATGATGTGGGTATAATTGATGTCTGGAATTGTTGTAAAGTTTAAATCATCATTTATAGATCTGTACGTAGGTTCACTTTAGCAAATGTGCATATACACGTTGGTTCTGTATATTAAAACACCATATATGTAGGTTCCCCTTGCGAAAACAATGTATGTATGTAGGTTCGACACACTGAAGTAGCGCATACCTAATAAAATATGCTTTAGCTACTTCTGTTTGTTGTTGCAGTGTTCTGGGTTCTAGCTTGGGTTCTAGATATTGTTACTGTATTCTAGTTACAACATTCTAAGAAGTGATTGATTGATTGGTGAAAAGGAGATTGATTGATGCAGATATATTTGATGTTTGTTTGATGTTATTGATGGATCTAGTCTGAAAATTTATGAAACATGGTCCTTAGAAGAAAAGAGAAGGTTGTAGCCTTCTGTAGGCCAGCACCTACATACTAGAAAACACATCAGCTAGTACAAGAGCTAGGGGGTTGTAGCTCCCTTCCAGGAGAAGCTGGAGAATGAGAGAAGGTTGTAGCCTTCTGCAGGTAGAAGCCTACGTACTGGTATAAGACTGCACCAGTGCAAAAATTGTAAAAAGAAGTTTCTTATTAAAAGAAGAAAGAGACGATTACAGCAGGTGGTTTTCACCCACATTAGGTTTCCACCTTATATCTTGTGTTCGTGTTCGTGATTGTCTGTTCTGTTTTACTACACCTAGTTATTGTTTATATGGTTCTGATGCACAGATTAAAGATCAACATATGATGAATTAAATAAGTTATAAGTCTGAAGAGTATACACTAGTTGCCTTACATAGAGCTACGTATACATGCAAGTTTAATTAACAAAAGTAGCATATATAAATCTGATTATGGAAATGAAATATTATTGACTTGCTAATATTGATTCAACCCCCCCTCTCAGTATTATTTCCAACGGACCCAAACACTACTTCTGCCTTTGAGAAGGATTGATAACTTTCAGTGGAAAACTCGATTATATATCCTTCCACCATAGTCTTTACCCAAAAATTGACTACTCCCTTCAGATCATTGTCTGAATGCTGAAGCAATATGAGATCTGAGGAAGTGCAACTACAGCAGATTGACGTTGACCCCCCTGACTGATTCTACCATTTTAGCCTTCTTAACCAATTGTACAATTCTTCTGGGAACTTGCACCAGAATATCTCATATTGGTCATTGATACCATCAACATATAAAATCCCTTCACTCACCTTGTCAATCGGTTGATTCTTGTGGCTAGCTTTCTCTGCTATAAACAGATCTATTTTTTTATTCCACTAATCCCTAGTCTCTTTCTTGAATATCCTTGACACCATATTCCAAACTAGTTCTTGTAACTTTAGGTCCCAGCAATGGAACCATTTGTTGGCAAGAAAGAGTCATCAGCGGAAAATACCTTGGGTTCAAGCACAGAGAGCCAATAATGGTTCGTTGTAGTCTAGGACAACATCGACATTTTCACCTTATCTAAAGGGTAAGGAGTCTCACCCGAGGTGTGTCGCGACTAGAAATAAGAAGGGTTCATCACAGAGTCAAGGAAGCACCAACTGATAGGAAATATACAACATTACATACCTGGTGAAGATAATACCATACCATTCAATACATTGATCCAAAATGGATCCTAAAAACCCTCTAAGTCTTCAAAAATAAAATAAAAACTATCACATGAGAAAAAAAAATTTAAAATGGTGGAAAACACTATCGAGAAGGAAAAACAAGAAGAAATGGTGAAAACAGAGTCTATCGGAAGCTTAAGCAATTTTGCACAGGAGCCGTCAGATCTGGCTGATCAACGGTTCAGGCCTAATCAGCGTATCGCAGTCAGCGGTGGCAAGCAGAGTCCATTGGAAGTAGCCTTATGGGAAATCGTGATAGTGATCAACGCAATTAAACAAGAGCCGTTTATCTATGTCCGTAGATCAACAATAGAGATCTACTTGTGTCATCGCATCGCCAATACTCACACAGAAGGACTATCGGGGCCCGAGGACTATGCGATATGCGATTGCGATATATCGCATCACAAAATCACATCGCCACAATACAGAGGAGTGGGGGCCAATACATATGTGACTTGCAAAAAAGCCGGACCTAACAGGTCTTATATATATATATATATATATATATATTAATATATATATATATATATATATATTATTATATATATATATATATATATATATATATATATATATATAATATATATATATATATATATATATATATAATATATAATAGATATAGATATAGTGAGTTTTGGAAGAAAAGGGTTTTCCTATGTAAATTTGCATTTTCGTTAAATAAATGAAAATCAAAGGAAATGCAAATGGAGCAATAAAACGAACCCGAAGGGCTTATACATGTACTGATATATATTTTGAGTTTCGTAACGAGTGGGATTTCAGGTGGGCCTCAGGCGGTAAGCGATATTGGATGGGCTCCAACCGAGCCCATACACTGGCCACCACGTGGCTCGACACCGGAGAGAGAAAAATACCTTTTCTGGTGGGTAATCCCCATGTGCATAAGCCATCCGAAATCAATAGAAATCGTTGGATCAACAATCACTTGCGATAGCACCTAAAGACGGATCCAAAAGGATAATAAGGCAGAATTAATGATATTTTAGGTTCGATAAACGACAGTTTGGCGGATTTTCCCGTGTTTTTGTGTATTTCTCTGTGTAAATAGAGAACGACTATTTTGGGGATTTCAAAGGCATCGATGGTCCCTTCCATTGCAAAACAGGTGGTCACCATACCCAAAGACGTTTAACAATGATTTTTTAACGCTCAGAGGGGATTTGAGCAGACAAAGGCCGAAAGTTAGAGAGCTCGAAAGGGAAAACGAATAGACCAACATTGATTGGATTAGAAGCCATAGAATGACAAAGATAGAGGCAAGCAGTGTTGAGACAGTGAACATAGAGACAGAGAGCGAGAGGGAGAGTCTGCGTACTTAGAGAGACTTGAGGGATTCAAGTAAACTCCTGTTTTTTTGTATTTGTTGTGTTGAGACTCAATTTGAGCTCACATTTTGTAAAACTCTGCTCTTGAAAACATAATAGAGAGGTCACCACTAAAGGCTAGACCAAGAGACGTAGCCCAGGAGTTTTGGGTAAACTCCTTGATTATTTGGCTGTGTTATGTGTGTATGTCTATTATGTTTCTTTAATTGCTCATTGTCTATATTATTCGTAATATTATCAATCCATTTCACTAATTAATATAGGAAAATCCATGCACATGAGTTTGTAATACCTTAAAAGTAATCTAAGACCTCATTTTCAGATCAAGTGGTATCAGAGCTTTAGGTTTGTTAAGGTTAGACAAGCTTGTGCTAGATTGTTGAATGCTAACTAGGTCAAAGCTCAAACTAGGAGAAGGAGAACTTGTTGAGGCTAATCCAGAAATTGGAAGAGTCTATCCTAGGAGGAGAGTGGCAGAACAAACCCCATTGGAATTAGAATCTCAGTTCATGGACAGTTTCATGACCATGTGAGCCATGGTGGAAGTGATGTATCAAGAATTCAAGAAGGGTCGAGCTGAAAGTACTTCAACACCCAAACAAGACAAAGGAGCAGAGGAACCTTCTCTAGATGCCTCCCTAGAGGGCAAAGGGAAAGGGGAAAATCCTCCTCCATCATCTCCTCCACCATCACCTCCATCATCCTCATCTCCTAGCCATGAAAAGAAAAAGAAGAAAACATCTTTGATTAAATTAGATGTAAAATTTGATTTGCCAATCTAAGATGGAGAATTAAATGTAGAAAAGCTAGATAACTTGTTTAGATAGATTGATATATATTGTAGGGTGCAGAACATTGATTCAGAGAGGAGAAAGATTCAGCTGGCTAGCCTTCGCCTTGGAAGTACTGTACTAGTGTGGTGGGAAGGCAAGACACAAGCTGATTTGAAGAAGCATGGTAAAATTCTTTCTACCTAGAATGAATTTGTTTCTACCATTAAAAAACAATTCTATCCACTAGCTTATATGCAGCAAGCAATGATGAGTTGGCAAACCCTTCACCAATTAAAGGGCCAAAGTGTACAAAGTTATACCCTGGAATTTAGAAAAAGATCTTTAACTCTAGGCATTTCACTAGACTCACCTGAAACTTTGTTGAAGTATATAGGCGGTCTACATAGCTATTTGAAGCACACCATTCTCATGTTTAACCCCACTAGCCTAGATGATGTATCAGTTCAGGCTACACATCTAGAGGCTAGAGGCAAGAATGTGAACCCAGAGATTGAGGGATCATCAAAACCCTCTACAAGCAAGAACAAGGAAAAGAAGAAGCTGAAATGGAAGGAGAGGAAGACAAATGTTGTACAGAAAGACAAACCTTCATGCACTCACTGCAAGAAGGATTGACACAATGATGAACACTGCTAATCTTTGCATCCGGAGATGAAACCTAAGAAATTAAGTGGTAAGAAGAAGAAGATTGTTGCTGCTATTCAAAAAGACTTGGGGTCAAACTTAGGTGATGAAATAACAGTCACAGCCACATGTACAAAAGGTAAACATTATGAATCATGTACAAGTAATTCTACACAATCTATTGATAATGAAGATAATAAGAGGAAAAGACATGACCTTTTTCATATTAGAGTTATTTCCAAGCACCAAAAGGTTGATACTTTATTTGATAGTGGATCACAAGTAAACTTGATTTCTGAAACAATTGTAAAGAAGTTGGGCTTACTAACAACACCTCACAAGAAGCCATATCCATTAGGTTGGTTATGTGATAAAGCAAAGCTACAAGTGACTAGACAATGTAAACTTAGTTTTGTTATTGGGTCAACATTTGTAGATGAGGTTGAGTTAGATATAGTTCCCTTGGATATATGTGGTATTGTTTTAGGGAGTCCTTACTTGTATGATAGAAAAGCCATTTTCTATAGAGCTGAAAATAAGTATCAACTCACTAAAGATGGAATGGAATATATTGTAAGAGCTCATAAACTCAAAAATAAATACTCTCTCATAAACTCAGGGCAGATGAAAAGAATTGTAAATTCTTGCAAATTGTTTTTACTAATGGTTGTAAAGGAAAAGAACCCTAATAAGACAAATGTGTTTGAAGGTTGTGATACTAAACAGAAAGCTGACTTAGTTAAAGTTGTTTCAGAATATGATATCCTATTCAAGAACCTAAAGGTCTACCACCCAAAAGGGAAATAGTACATGATATTCATTTGCAGCAAGATGCTCCATTACTTAACATCGGAATGTACAGGTTATCCACTTTAGAGAATGCAGAGATCAAGAAGCACGTAGAGGAGCTGCTCAAAAAAGGGTTCATAAGACCAAGAACATCACCATGTGGATCTCCAATTGTGTTGGCGAGAAATAAAGATGGTTCGTGGAGGATGTGCATTGATTACAGACTGAATAAAATAACGATAAAGAATCGTTATCCTCTTCCTTGCATTGATGATCTATTAGATCAGCTGAAAGAAGTAGTTTACTTTTCCAAGTTGGACTTGCGTAGTGGCTATCATCAGGTCAGAGTTGCAGAACAAGATGCATGGAAGACTACTTTCAAAACAAAGCAAGGGCTGTATGAATGGCTGGTTATACCATTTGGCTTAGCTAATGCTCCTACCACTTTCATGAGAGTTATGAATGATGTACTCCAACCTTTTATTGATAATTTTATAATTGTTTATTTAGATGACATTCTTGTTTTCAGTAAAACATGGGAAGAACATTTAAAGCATGTAAAGCATACTTTAGATGTTTTGAAAAGAGAAAATCTCTACGTGAAGTTATCAAAATGTGAATTTGGCAAAACATATTTAAATTATTTGGGTCATATTGTAGAGGGTGGTGAATTTAAGATAGATCCCTCTAAGGTTGAAGTCATTGTGGCCTGAACCCAAATCTGCTACAGAAGTTAGAAGTTTCTTCGGAGCAGCACAATATTGGAGAAATTTTATTTCTAACTTTTTCTTGACTGCAGCTTCCTTACATGCTTTAACAGGATTGAACAAGGTGTTTCAGTGGGGAGGAAAACATCAGAAAGCCTTCAACACCTTAAAAGAAAAAATTAGTACAGCACCAGTACTAGCACTATTAGATCTTCAACGACCATTTGAGATTGAAACAAATGCCAATGACTATGCCATGGGAGCATTATTGATGCAACACAGTAAACCCATATGTTATCATTATGAGACATTTACTTCTGCAATAGTTAATTATCCCACATATGTTAAAGAATTGTATGCATTAGTACAGAGTGTGAAAAAGTGGAAAAATTACCTAATGGGAAAAGAAACAATTATACATACAGATCATCAACCACTTCAATATTTACACTCACAAACTAAATTGCAGCAATCAAGACACTATAGGTGGATGGGTTTTCTATAGTAGTTTCATCTTGTCATAAGATATAAGAAGGGCATACACAATAAGGTTGCAGATATGCTATCAAGACCAATCTTAAATGCATATACTATTCTTAAGAATAACTCAGTATTGCATGAAAGCTACATGGAACAATATGCTTAAGATGTAGATTTTAAAGATGTATATGCAACTTTAAGTCATGGAAAATGAGTAGAAGAATTGGATTATCATGTTAAGGACCAACTCTTATATCATTTGGGAAAGTTATGCATTCCTCAAACTAAAAGAGTTAACATAAGTCGAGAAGCACATACTTCTCTACTATCAAGTCATTTTGGTGTAAGTAAAATAGTTGCATAGTTGCAAAGGTTCTATTATTGGCCAAGAATGCATGAAACGGTTTCTAGATATATTAAAGGGTGTACCATGTATGCTACAAGCAAGCCTAGTAATAGAAAATTAGGCTTGTACACTCCACTTCCAGTTCTTCTCATCCTTGGGAAAGTGTTTCCTTGGACTTTGTTGTGGGATTGCCAAAATCTAGAAAAGGTCATGATTATTTATATGTTATTGTGGATAGGTTCAACAAAATGTGTATTTTGATACCTTGTAAAATAAGGTTACAAATGAACAAATAGCGAAGTTGTTCTTTTAGCATGTATGGGTTCATTTTGGGTTACCGACTTCTATTGTATCTGATTGAGATTCCCGATTTGATGGGAAGTTTTGGTTAAGTCTATGGGAGTTGATGGACACCGGATTGAAGAAGAGCACAACATTTCATCCACAAACAGATGGCCAAATAGAGGTGGTCAACAAGACAGTGATCTAGTTGCTCAAGGGCTATTGCAGCAAGAATCCCAAGCTTTGGGATGAACATTTGTGTTATGTGCAACATGCTTACAACCGTGCCCAACACTCTTCTACACAAAGATCTCCTTTTGAGACTTGTTTTGGTTTTACACCAAAGTATCTCTTGGATTTTGTCTTTAGTAAAGTAGCAGTTGATGGACACAGTTATGTGGACAAAGCAACCAAGTTCATTGAACAGATCCAAGAAATTCACTAGGCAGTGCAAGAACAACTGGAAAGAAGCCAAGCCAAGTATAAGTCAAGGCATGACAAGTATAGAATTGAGCATAGCTTCCAAGTTGGTGATCAATTTTGGTTGTACATCAACAAAGATAGAATTCAAGGTGAAGGTAAGAAGCTGAAACCAATAAGATATGGGCCTTTCAAGATACTTGAGAAAATTGGTGAAAACACTTTTCACCTTGATTTGTCACCTTATATGCATATCTATTCAGTCATTAATGCAGAGAACTTGAGATTATATGAACCTTCATTGATTGAAGATCCTGAAGAGAAAAGTCAGTTGCTTTCTATTAATGATCTGTTCCCTAAATATCTCAATCAGTTGCAGGAAGACATAGTTCTGGACAGGAAGGTGAGAACTACGCGCAAAGGGGATGTGGAGTACCTGAGAATTGGACTCAAAGGTTCAAAACCAAGCAGTTCGAGATGGATAAAGATTGGACAAGTGAGAAAGTTGTATCCTCACTTGATCGATGCTTAAAAACCAACTTTTGGTGGTCCAAAATCTATTTTAGTGGGAAGGCATGATCCAAAATGGATCCTAAAAACCCTCTAAGTCTTCAAAAATAAAAAAAAATAAAAAAACTATCTCATGAAAAAAACCTTTAAAAATGGCTGAAAACACTATCAGGAAAGAAAAACAAGAAGAAATGGTGAAAATAGAGTCTATCGGAAGCTTAAGAAACTTCGCATAGGAGCCGTCAGATCTGGTCGATCAACAGTCCAGATCTAATTGGTGTATCGCAGTCGATGATGGCAAGCGGAGTCCATCAAAAGCAGCCTTATGGGAAATCGCAATAGTGACCGGCGCGATTAAATGAGAGCCATTGATCTATGCGCGCAAATCAACGGTCCAGATCTACTCGCGCCATCACATCGTCAATACACACACAAAAGAACTACCGAGGCCCAAGGACTATGTGATATGATGTTGTGATATATCGCATCGCAAAATTGCATCGCGACAATACAGAGGAGTGGGGGCCAATACATATGCAACTTGCGATAAAGCTAGACCCAACAGGTCTTATGGGTATAAATAAATATATATATATATATATATATATATATATATTATATATATAATATATAATATATATATATATATATATATATATATATTATATATATATATATATATATATTGAGTTCTGGAAGGAAAGGGTTTTTCTATGTAAATTTTCATTTTCGTTAAATAAACGAAAATCAAAGGAAATGTGAATGGAGCGATAAAACGGATCTAAAAGGGTTTATACATGCAGCAATATATATTTTGAGTTTCGTAACAAGCGGGATTTCGGGCGGGCCTCAGGTCGTAAGTGGTATTGGACGGGCTCTGCCCGAGCCCATACACTGGCTATCACGTGGCTCGGCACCGGAGAGAGAAAACCGCCTTTTCGGGCGAGTAATCCCCATGCGTATAAGCCACCCGAAATCAATAGAAACTGTTGGATCAATGATCACTTGCGATAACACCTGAAGATAGATCTGAAAGGATTACAGGGCGGAATTAATGATATTTCAGTTCTGATAAATAGAAATTTGGTGAATTTTCTCGTGTTTTTGTGTATTTCTCTATGTAAACAGAGAACGACTACTTTGGGGATTTCAAAGGCGTCGATGGTCCCTTCCGTTACAAAACAGGTGGCCACCATACCCAAAGATGTTTAACAGTGATTTATTAACGCTCAGAGGGGATTTGAGCGAACAGAGGCTGGTAGCCAGAGAGCCTGAAAGGGAAAACAAACAGACCAACGTCGATTGGCTTAAAAGCCACAGAATGATAGAGATAGAGGCAAGCAGTGCTAAGACAGAGTGAACACAAAGACAGAGAGCGAGAGGGAGAGTCTGCATACTCAGAGAGACTTGAGGGATTCAAGTAAACTCCTATTGTTTTGTATCTATTATGTTGAGACTCAATTTGAGCTCACATTTTGTAAAAATCTGCTCTTGAAGACATAATAGAGAGGTCACCACTGAAGGCTGGACCAGGAGATGTAGCCTAGGAGTTTTAGGTGAACTCCTTGATTATTTGGTTGTGTTATGTGTGTATGTCTATTATGTTTCTTTAACTGCTCATTGTCTATATTATTCACAATCTTATCGATCCATTGCACTAAGTAATATAGGCAAATCCATGCACATGAGCCTGTAATACCTTTAAAGTAATCTAAGATCTCATTTTCAAATCATACATAGAACCTACTACATGCATGAATCTTACAGGACATTTCAAAATTTTATGTGGGTCACCACATCATATGCAATCATACACATTATGCTATGCAACTAGTCTGAACTTTCCTTTATATTGATTCAACAGTAAAACATTACAAGACATCTTGACATTGGCCGTAGGTAATTACAAGGAGTACATGTTTACAAACTCACGGCTCATTCTCTAGCTCAAAGGTCCTTCTTGTTAATTTTAGGTATGTTCTATGCTAGAGAAATTTATTTCAATTTATTTTCCACATTAGCAATCACATCAACATAAAGTAAATTGTAGATAGAACATAAATATAAATCACAAAAGACAAGCCAAGACAAGAGGACACAAGATGTGGCACTAACTAGGGACAAACCCCAATGTGGGGAACCCTTGAACAATTCTTCTTTTATGTTCTTCAAAGTTCAGCAAAGAAAGTGAGAGAGATAGTACATTTAAAATAGAAGTCAATCACTTTGACTTTTGATATCAGCATGAGATCAATTGAAAACATATTGCTTCAACTGATTCTCTAAGTTGACTCGTTCAGCTATCATAGTGTTGCATCTCGTCTATTTGCTACACATTACCGTGTGACACCTTGTTGTACTATCACATGTGTTGAACCTTGATGATTGAGCTGCTCTCATCTTCATGTTGCTCATCATGTTGCATCTTCCATGGTCTTATTTATCATCAAGCTGCCCATGCTCATGATCTCATTCATCATTATTCTTCCCATGCTCATATCATCATGCATCATTATGCTGCCCATGCTCATATCATCACACATCATTATGTTTCCCATGCTCATATCATCATGCTACTTATTATGCTACCCATGATCTCATACATCATGTTGCCTTCCTTTGGAGACAAATGCTCTAGCTATTTCGGCAATTCCCGGTAGTTTTGGCTTTTCCGGAAGTTCCAACAGTTTCGACATTTTCAACATTTCCGGCTTTTCCATCTTTTCTGGATTTTTTTACCTTTCCGGTATTTCTGGCTTTTCCAGTGTTTCCAGCAGTTCCGGCTTTTCCTGCAATTCCAGCTTTTCTGACAATTCCGGATTTTCCAGCTTTTCTAGCTTTCCTAGCTTTTCTGGCTTTTCTGGTATTTCTGGCTTTTCCGACAATTCCTGCTTTTCCAGTAGTTCCAGATTTTCTATCTTTTCTGGCTTTTCCTACAGTTCTAGCTTTTATGGATTTTCCTTAGGATCTCTCCTCCTACTAAAACCCAAAGACAAGTAGAGAGAGGAAGAGATCCAAGTGTGTGTAGAAATGACTTGAAGTCCTCTTCTATTTATACTAAAACGTAGAGGTTGAATAGACATGACTGTTGGGCTTCTGAGCCTACATAAGTTGTTGGCCGACTTAACAATTTGTCCATAACATAAATAAATTCATAACTTCATAAGTACTTATCGGAATCGGATGATCTTTAGATCAATCCTACACCTCTCAATGAGAGGGATCCAATAAAAATATCAGCTGCCATAAATAATATGACCCACATGGATTTTGGTCCTAGTTGCCAATTTTAACACTCCCTCTCAACTAGGGAGAACTCCATCCACTAATCCATATGTCCAACTGTACTATCTCTACCATTAGTGCCCTCCACTGCCCTGCTCAGTTTTGCCCAGCTTTGCTCAGCTCTATTAGCTCTGCTCTACTCTGCTCAGCTCTGCTGGCTCTGCTCTGCTCTGTTGGTTCTATTGACTCTGCTCTGCTTTGCTCAACCATGTAGAAGAAGAATTGATCGAGAATGTATCATACCATTCTCCATTGACCTGAAGTCAGTCTCAGAGTGCGTACCACTAGTCCCAGACCAGTCTCAGCCGACCCAAAGTCAGCGTCATAGTGGGTACCACTCCTATTACTGGTCCCAGACCAGTATCATCAGTCTCAGAGAGTGCACCACTAGTCCCAAACCAGTCTCAACCGATCCGAAGTTAGCGTCATGGCATGTACCACTCTCACTGGTCCCAGATCAGTCTTCCACTGACCCTAAGTCAGTATCATAGTATGTACCACTAGTCTTAGTCCAGTCTCAACTGACCCGAAGTTAGCGTCATAGCATGTATCACTCTCACTGGTCCCAAACCAATCTTCCACTAACCCTAATTTAGTCTCAGAGTATGTACCACTGGTCCCAGATCAATGAAGGTCATCCTATCATAGGGAGTATGGTAGATACAACGATGTGTCCATCGGTACTACTATGGTCCCTATCCTCATTTCCCTGCTCATTAATCAAATGAAAGGTACTTCCCATGAGTCCCACACTGCATGGGTAGGATGTCTCGACATGAGAAATTAATCAATCTTGTCCTCATAGGAGAACTTATCGTCCTGCTACACAATCGCCATGGAGAACACATCATCCAGGCCTCACAGGAGAACTAATCATCTTGCTACACAATCCTCATGGAGAACACATCATCCAGACCTCACAAGAGAATTAATCATCCTGCTACACAATCGTCATGGAAAACACATCATCTAGACCTCATAGGAGAATTAATCATCCTGCTACATAATCATCATGGAGAACACATCATCCAAACCTCATAGGAGAATTAATCATCCTGCTACACAATCGTCATGGAGAACACATCATCCAGACCTCGCAGGAGAATTAATCATCCTGCTACACAATCGTCATGGAGAACACATCATCCAGACCTCATAGGAGAATTAACCATCCTATTATACAATCTTCATGGAGAACACATCATCCAGGCCTTACAGGAGAATTAATCATCTTGCTACACAGGAGAGTGAATCATCCTGTACCATAAGAGAGCGAATCATCTTGTCCCATAAGAGAGCGAATCATCTTGTTCATAGGAGAGCGAATCATCCTATCCACAGGAGAGTGAATCATCATGTCCCACAAGAGAGCGAATCATCTTGTCCCACAAGAGAGTGAATCATCTTGTCCACATGAGAGCGAATCATCTTGTTCACAGGAGAGCGAATCATCCTATCCCAGTGCGCACCACCAGGGGAGGGTGAGTCACCCTGTGGTCGTATTGTGCTCCAATAAAAAATGCAAACCCCTAGAGCTCCCAGAGCTCAATGTATGAAACATGCAGGACCCTTGTACAAGGGTCTCTCAATGACTCCAAGTCGTTCAGGAAAGTCACAGATTTGATCTTTCCCCCAGGGCTTAGACAAAGTGTAATGACCTATACATCATCTCATAGTGATGGAGCTTCCTTGCTCATAGACTTACCATATCCTAGCTAAGGTAGTATCTGATGTCTATCTGTTGGAGCAATCATTGAATACGGGATTCCTCAATAATCTAATCCCACCTATGGTTGTCACAGAGAATCACAGTGGTACAAATAGCTCACTTGAAGAGCTTCCCCAACCAGGCAGCTTCATACGACATCATACTCATAGATAAGTATCTGGTCTCAACAGTGCTTATAACAATTGACTTCTGCTTCCTACTCATCCATGATATCAAAGCAGAATCTAAAGAGAAACAACACTAAGAAGTGCTCTAGTGATCCTCCACATTGCCTGCCCAATCATCATTTGAATAATCATGCAACTTCATATTTTCGGCAATGTATCTCAATCCATGAGAGATTGTGCCCCAAAGACATCTCAAAATATTCTTGGCACCAATCCAGTGAGGTTCAACCAAATATGTGCTCACCATGCTAACTGCAAGACATATGTTCGAACGGAAGTTCACCAAGAACATCAACGCGAACGAGTTTATGAGATTCAGAGGCATTTCCCAAATCTGGTCTGACATCACTACCATATAACTTCTGAAAGTTAAGATCCCCAAGGTAGTCACAGGCTTGCAGTTCACCATTCCACATCTGGAATCCAACTCCCTCTTACTTTTGCAAATGAGAGGCTCTGCACCTGTTAGAAGTAGGTCGTCTTCATAAGGTGCTGGTATGAGAGGTCTATCATCCACAACCTTTGGATGGTTTGGATCTGTTTCACTCCTAGTGAATCTCAGCTTTATCAGACAGTTATCGATCCTCTCATACTATGCCCAACGTGTTTTGCTTCAAGCCATAGAGGGCTTTCTTCCACTTGCATATGCAAGATTCCTGATTATCAATCTCAGACCCCTTGGGTTGTTCTAGACCTATGGACCTACTACATGAGGGGAATGGTCCCCTTGTAATATTTTCCTTCAGTACATCTCAGACATGTACTTTCATGTCCTTTTGAATTCAAACATCCCTGTCACCATCTAACTCACAGAACTTTGATGCTACGTGACAATGGACATGATCCCCAGTGGACTTCCTGTAATTTGATACAGCCCTGAACTCAAAAACATCTTTGAAAATTCTATTTCCAAACACTTACCTTTCCATCGATGAGTGCCACGATGGACACCAGGTTCTTCTTGCGATCAGGTACATAAAAGTGATTCGAGGTTCCTTGCTTTCTTTGAAGATTCTACCATTTCCTTGATGACTTGCATTACCTTTAGACATTCCTTCGCATAATGGCCACACTTATTGCAACCAAGGAATCTGCCTTTCCTTCCACCCTTAGATCCAAACTTCCCAATGAAGTGATCTTTAGATGGGCCATCAAAAACTTCTGCTACGCCATTCTGATAATATGTTCTGATTTGACTTCACCCTATGTGAACTTAGAAGAGAGATGTGGAACCCATTGGTCCTTTGTCTTGTCCCTATTGTCTTTGGTGATTTCTCTTTCAGTCTTACTTGGGCATTGTCTTCACCTCAGCTCTAATACCATGTTAATTTTAGGTATGTTCTATGCTAGAGAAATTTATTTCAATTTCTTTTCCACATTAGCAATCACATCACCATAAAGTAAACTGCATATAGAACATAAAAAGAAATTGCAGAAGACAAGCCAAGACAAGAGGACACAAGATGTGGTGCTAGCCAGGGACAAACCCCAATGTGGGGAAACCCTTAATCAATTCTTCTTTTATGTTCTTCAAAGTTTAGCAGAGAAAGTGAGAGAGATAGTACATTTACAATAGAAGTCAATCACTTTGACTTTTGATATCGGCATGAGATCAGTTGAAGACATATTACTTCAATTGATTCTCTAAGATGACTCATTCACCTATCATAGGGTTGCATCTCATCTATTTGCTACACATTACCGTGTGACACCTTGTTGTATTGTCACATGTGTTGAACCTTGATGACTGAGCTACTCTTATCTTCATGCTGCTCATCATGCTGCATCTTCCATGGTCTTATTCATCATCAAGCTTCCCATGCTCATGATCTCATTCATCATTATGTTTCCCATGCATCATTATGTTGCCCATGCTCATATCATCATGCATCATTATGTTGCCCATGCTCATATCATCGTGTTGCTTATTATGTTGCCCATGATCTCATACATCATGCTGCCTTCCTTCGAAGACAGATGCCCCAGTTGTTTCGGTAGTTCCCGGTAATTCTGGATTTTTCGACAGTTTTGGCTTTTCCAGCATTTCTGGCTTTTCCAGATTTTCCGGCTTTTCTGGATTTTCTAGTATTTCTAGCTTTTCTAGCATTTTTGGCTTTTCCGACAGTTTCGGTTTTTCTGGCAATTCTGGCTTTTTCGACAGTTCTAGCTTTTCTGGCTTTTCCAACGTTTCAGGATTTTCTGACTTTTCCGATATTTCTGTCTTTTCCGACGTTTCCGACTTTTCCGGCAGTTCCAGATTTTCTGACAGTTCCAGCTTTTCCGGTAGTTCTGGCTTTTCCGGCTTTTCCAACTTTTCCAGCAGTTTCGTCTTTTCCAGCTTTTCCTTAGGATGTCTCCTCCTACTAAAACCCAAAGACAAATAGAGAGAGGAAGAGATCCAATTGAGTGTAGAAATGACTTGAAGTCCTCTTCTATTTATACTAAAACATAGAGGTTGAATAAACATGACTTTTGGGCTTCTGAGCATACATAAGTTGGTGGTCGACTTAACAATTTGTCCATAACATAAATAAATTCATAACTTCATAAATACTTATTGAAATCAGATGATCTTTAGATCAATCCTACACCTCTCAATGAGAGGGATCCAATAAAAATATCAGTTGTCATAAATAATATGACCCACATGGAGTTTGGCCCTAGTTTCCAATTTTAACACTGCTCAACTAAGCCTCTACATTATGGTACCAGACTGCCGCAACCAGTTATATTCTCCGCAATGCCAACCTCAACATCCTAACCAACCAACCTCTCTTCCTTACGGGCCTTCTCCTTTTATATTTATCCATGTCGCATGGACTGCTAGTTCCCTCTTGGTTGTTCTTCCCCTCGGTTTCCTTTGTCTTCTGCTACCACCTTCCCGCAACCCTTCCGCAACTACCTGTTCCTGCTTTGTTGTCCATTTTTCCTCCCCGCAAGCTAATCGTTGTTGCCGCCCATTTCCTCCCCATTCTCTGGCTAGCGAAAATAATCAAAACCTTTGCAAAAACAAAATTAAGGCCCCAACATTATAACTATTTTTTTCTTATTTCCTTTTCTAAGACTATTTGCATGCTCTTTTACCACTATACAAATAGTCCCTCTGCATTTTTCCTTGAGACCCTTTGTGTCCTTTGAGAAGTCCAAAATTGAATCTATCTTAACAAATTTTGCATATAAAAATTATACCCATATATGACTATAGGGTTCCTTGTAACTTTTCAACTCTCAAAACTATTCTTGACCAGGGTTTTAAGCCCAAAGTAATACCTTGTTACTAAATAATATGTCTTCAAGAAATATTACACTGTCTACATATACTTTTGTAAATTATTAAAGTAATTGTCCCTCATGGATCAATACAAAAATTGACATTTTCCTTCTCATAAATACTTTTTTATCCAATATATAGGATTTATCATAGCTTTCTTCTAACATGCATTACATACATTCTATTCTAAATGTTATATTATTACATCACGTTAAGCAATTAATTGGATGTATCAGTTTCATATGTATAAAATGCATAAAGATTATGCTTACTACCATGCATGTTTCCAAAATAAACTCTAATATGCAAGTATTCTCTTTCAAATAGAAAAGAACTAGTGCACAATTGTCTACCTTGCTTTTCTTCAAGCATCAACATCATTTGAAAAATGCATAAGGAATTTTCCTAGGTTATTCATAGACATTGAAAAACATTATTTGAATCTTTTTTGGATCCTTAGTGCATGTGCATATACAGCATGATTTTATGTTCCTTTTCACCCAATTTTTACTTTCTACAACACAAGTAGTACAAGGAACCCACTAGACTTAATGCCCCTAACAAAGTATTATTTCCACATAGTGCATGCAATTTATAGAAAACAAATAAAACATATTTCTCACATGTAATATGAAAATTATATAAAAACATATATGTGTATTAGTGAGACTTGGAAAATGTTATGTAACTAGCACACTCCTTACCAAATGAGTTGATGCAACTTCTACCATCCATATCTCTCTATGCCTTTAGTGGTTATGGTGTCAATAAGTGGTAGAGTCCTACCCTTGTTGTGTGTTATCATTAATGCTCATGCCTTTCTCATTAATTGACCATGCCATTCTCTCCAACATATTGTTTTTTTAGTTTTTTGTTGGTCTCTTCTCGATAATATGGAAGGGAACTTAGGCGCCAATGTGGCTATTGTCATGTGTTATGTTTATTCATGACATACACTATTGGAATCAACTGTCACCTACAATTTGTGACACTTGTTTCATACACTTGTCCTATTCCAAGATTATAAGCACTTCAATTACTGACAACATACCCACCTGATCACTCATGTGTTGTTCCTATAACATTACCAATCTTAAAAAAGAAAACATTTTTATTTATTTCTACATATTTAAATATACATCATTCAAATATCCAATTGTGGTCTTGGCCCTCCTTTCCCTTGTCTCAATAATTAAATAATTACAAATCACAATAAAGTTCAAGAAACTATGTTAACAAACACAATCAATAGGGGTATTAAATAGTTATTTAGGGTTATAGAGCTACTATTTTTAGGGTTTTTAAACATTTATTTTTAAAGGTGGTGGGTTAGATATGTTTAACACTATCATCTAGGGTTTTCTTGAAAAAATATTTTCAAGGATCTCAACTTTCAACATTATTATCCTTTTGCAATCTATTGTTCCTCCCAAATAGCAACAATCCTTGCTTCCCACAAAGTTTTTATCTAGAGGAAGACTTAGTTTGGATTAACTATGAAAAGATTATGTGGCCAATTATGGTTAAATTTATTTTTTTCCATCTTCTTTAGCAATGGTATACATATATTTAAATACCATATTTGCTCAAATTATTGAACATGAAACTATGTTTCTCACAGATGTCAAACACCAAACCAACTGGCTCATTGAAGCCCTCAATGAGGTTAAAAATTTAGAAAGGTAGAATAAATATAGAAATGGAATCACGTAGACATGGGATTTAATATTATGATACCATATTGTTTCCTCCCAAAATTGAATCCAAAATGTTGAGACCGATATTTCCAGCCACCCATGAAACTCATAGTCAAAACCAATGCCACCTCCTCCTCCCATTCTTACAAAATCTTATCTATAGGGGTGGTAATATAAACATTTTTTTGCTCTTCGTGCACAAAATATAAAGTGTGTTTCTCAAGGATGTTGCATAAGATGCAAAACACCAAACCAAATAGGTCATTTAATCCCTCAATGAAGTTAAAAGTGAGAAAGGTAGAATAAATGTAGAAATGGTTGTTGATCGGTGGTTGTCATTGATGTCAACCCAAGCAGCACCATAGGCTACCCCGATCTTGCATTGGAATTTTGACTTGAAAAAATTACTCTATTCTGAGTCAAGGATCTTCTAGATGGATTCTACTTATCGAGATGCTTCCATTTATATATGGCATGCCATGTAATTCTTCATGGTTTGAGAGATATTCATGTTTGAAGTTAGTAACCCTAGTTAGTGGACTAAAACCTTATGGGGTTGTGGCATGGCACTCATAATTGGTTGTGGTAATTGAATAGTCAATAATTAATAACAATACAAATTCTCCTAAAATCCCTCCAATGTTCACTTTTTGAGGACCCTCTCAACTCAAGACATTCATATAAATGACCCTCATATCCTCCTCCAGTAGGGATTTTGTGGCTTCAAATAGGTCATCATGGAATTTTCACTATAACTTATTTTTTTTATAAGCTTAAGAAGCTTAAATTAAAACCCATTTTAGCTGAAATATTGATGAACCTGAATTTCAGATCTTGGTTTGCAATATTGTCAGTGATATGATCTAAATATATTAGGGTTTTTGCAGGCTCCCGAATTCCAGGTCAAACAAACGATGTTCGGAAAATCGTCATAACTTTCTCTATGAGAACTGGATTCAAATTTTGTCAATAGTCGTAGAAAGGGGATGGACGATATTTTGTTGAGTTTCATTTTCAGGGCCAAAGGTCGCAATAGTGACACATGGTACTTCGTAAAAGTTCGCTCTATTGAACCAGTCTATAAGTAGGTCATCGTGGGAGATTGGGCATAACTATTTCTTGAAGAATCCAATCTTGATCAGACCTATGGGTTGGAAAGAGGACTCAGAGGGCTACCAAAGGATGAAATTTCAGACCCTGGAGATCCGAAATTACATAGATACAACAGATTCAATATCGAACTCCTAGAAGGCAAGAAAACGCATGCATTCAAGGATTACTGCAGTAAGGACCACACATCAACAGTCAAGGGTAAGTCTCCTACAGCAAGGTATGTATGACTAGTCATTACATTTGAATTTTGAGTATCATCTCTGACATATGTTTTTGCAAGACAATGTAAGTATATACAGGGTCTTAGTTATATCTCTACGTCTCTATATATCACAGTTAGTTTTTTGGATGTCCTATTCTTGATGCTACATATTCTTGATGCTACACCAAGTCTGCTAAATTTATAGGATGTTGTAAGTTCATGTTACTTGTATTTTCATATTTGATAGAATGGTCTCTATTGTTGTACTTAAAACTTGGTCCATCATAGTCTAGGGTTTGTCATCAGTATTTATTGTATATATCTTTAGGTCATCTTTGGATATAGTCTTGCATAGAATTAAGGCCTATATCAAGAGTGGGAGTCTTTCTCTACTACTACAAAAAGTCAACAAAAAAGTGACAAGCACACTTCAGGTATGCATTGTAGTTTTAATTTGTATTTATTCGTTATTATGCACTTACATGTGTTTTGCAGGCAGAGGTAAGTTGAAAGGTATTTTGTTTTGTTTTGGGATTGGTTTTGCTAGGAAAATTTTGCATGCAGGTAGAAGAAGATTCAAGTACAACTTCAAGAAAGAATTCAAGAGCAGAAGTATCAAATCAAAGGAAACATTGCAGCAAGACATCCTTTGAAGACATGACAACCATTACTAAGGAATATTGATTCACCCCCCTCTCAGTATTTCCAACAATTGGTATTAGAGCATGGTTCCTTCAATAGAAATCTAACAACTGGAAGGATATCATGGAGTATACTAAGAATGGACTTCCTTTGTTCAATGGAAATAACTATGCACTTTGGAATGGAAGAATGTAGGTTCATTTGTTGGCGCAAGGATACAAAGTATGGGAAATCATTGACAAAAGCTTCACATTGACCCAAGATGAAAAAGGTAAGAGAAATATGGTATATGATGCAAAGGCTAAAGATCTTATTATCAGTGGGCTTATCGAATCTTTTTATCTTAAGGTATTGAGTTGCAAAACTGCTAAAGAGGTATGGGGCAAGCTTGAAAATATATATGCAGATGACTCAAAGGTGAAAGAAGCAAAGCTTCAAATTTTCAAGGCAAAATTTGAGCAACTCAAAATGAGGGAAGATGAAGATATTGATGCATACTTTCAATGTGTTGATGAAACAACAAATACATTGGAAGGTTTGGGAGAACCTATTGAAACGAAAATTGTTTTCCGAAAGATCCTCAGAACCTTACCAACAAGATTTAACCCTAAGGTATTTGTCTTGGAAGATAGATCAAATCTGACCAATATCAACATAGATGAATTGCATGGAATTATTACGGCATATGAAATGAGGATTGAAGAAGATGATGGCACATCTCACTTAGAAACAACATTTTCCACATCCAAGAAGAATAGTAAGGACAAACAGACTCCGAAAGAAAAAACTTGCAATTGTAAGGATGAGGAAAAGGAAGAAGATGAAGAAGAATTCTTAGATAAAGAATTTGCCTACTTCACACAGAAAATGAGAACAGGTATGGGAAAATTAAAAGGTAAACTTCCATTAATATTTTTTGACTTTGGTGAGGTTTGCATTTTGCGGCTAAATGTCCTCACAAAAATCAGGTCGTTATGAATGGAAAGAAAGGTCCTAGGAAGTTCAACAAGAAAGGCAAGAATAAATGGCTTAAGAAAATTTTATTCACTAAAGAAGATAGTTCCTCGTCCGAAGAAGACAATGATAAAGAAGAAGAATTCAATGAAAGAGTATTGTTTATGGCCAACCATAATAAGCAAAAGGCACCTGATGAAGAAGAAGAAATGACTGAGGTTGAATTTCAAAATGAAGTGATCAAGGTTATCAAAGAGCTCAAATTCGAGAAGAAGCATGTCAACACTCTTGAAGATGAATTGAAGACAGAAAGAGAACATGTCCTCAACATTAAAATCAAGGTTGAAGAATACAAGCGAATTGAAGAATCTCTCATGAAAGAATTGAAGGAAAACAATAAGGAAAGAGAAGCATTGGAAGCTGAAATAGTTTCTCTACAAAATGAAGTAAAAAATGGAAAAACTTTTCAAAACTACACCAACAGTTCAAAGACTTTGGACGAACTCATCAACAACCAACGATCATACAATGACAAGACTAGTCTTAGTTACATAGAAAATTTTGAAAAGAAGTCGAGTCCTTCTATGACTATTAAAGAAGATGGATATGAAAAATCTACCAAGCAGATAGATCTCTTAGCTAAATTAAGAGATCAATACTTGCAAGAAGAACCATAGAAGACAATTCCTCGAAGAATATTTCCTCCCAAGTACCAACCTATCTTTTATGATCATTGTTATTTATGTGGAAGGTTTGGACATAGAGCTTCAGAATGTCGCATGTATGTTTGGAATGAATATAATTCCAGGAGATCCTTCAAAAATGGATATTCTAGAACTCAGCATAATATCAACAAATTTGATCATTTGAGAGATGTTGTCAAATGTTATATATGTAACAATTTTGGACATAAGGCTAGAGATTGTGAAGTTCCAGATAGGTACAACTATTATCAACAAAACCCTAGAAGCAAATTTGCAGGATCATGATATAGACACCAAACAAAATCTTGTATGAATAAAATTGAATGTTACAAATGACATAACTATAGACACATAGCTCGTAACTGTGGGTACAAGATGGAATCAACCATGAATGAAAGGCTTGACGACGAGAATAATAAGGTTTGGAAAGGAAAACATGTACATGATGAACAAGTACAAGATGAGAAATAAAAGAAAGAAGGTAATAAGGTCCCAACAGTTATGCTTTCACAATTTGTAACAAATTGTGAGGAATCAACAATTGCTTCAGATAATGACTCAAGTCAAGATGGCCTGTCAGGTGACTCACTATTTTGAACAATCTAGCTTGTTGACTCCTTAATGTTTGTAGAGGAGGAGTCTATGCAGCAATATATGGCACAAGTCTACGATTGACAAGAAGGTAGTTTGAACAAGATGGCAGTTTCATTACACGTTTAGGGGGAGAAAAACAATTGAAGGATTACAAGTTAGCAGGAACAAGGCAATATTAGTCTGCAAATGATATGCACATGTCGAAGGAATCAATTTTGAAGAAACATTTGTTCTCATTTCCAGAATGGAAGCTATTAGGATGTTTCTTGCTTATGCTTGCTCGAGAAAAGTCAAGGTCTACCAAATGGATGTTAAGTTATCTTTTCTAAATGGTGAATTGGAGGAAGAATTTTACATTGAACAACCCGAAATTTTTTCTGCTCTTTGACTAAGAAGACTACGTCTACAGATTAAAGAAGGCCCTATATGGTCTCAAGCAAGCTCTTAGGGCTTGGTATGCTCGTCTTGATGGATATCTACATCAACAAGGATTCAAGAAAGGAAGCGTTGACAACAATATTTATGTGAAAGTGGATCGAGATAACCTAAAAATTATCGAAGTATATGTGGATGATATAATCTTTGGAAGAAATGATGACATATTATGTAAAGCCTTTGCCACAAAAATGCAAAGTGAGTTTGAAATGTCTATGATTGGCAAACTGAAATACTTTTTAGGGCTTTAGATTTCTCAGCAGGATAAAGGAATATTCATATATCAAACCAAGTACATCAAAGAAATGCTCAAGAAATTCCAGATGGAAGATTGCAAGGCAGACCTTACCTCCATGGTAACATGTTGCAAATTAAACTTAGAAGACTCATCAAAGGATGTGGACCAAAGGTTGTATAGATCCATGATTGGTAGTCTCCTATATGTGATAGCCTCTTGGCCAGATGTGATGTATGAAGTTGGACAAGTGGCACAATTCCAAGGAGCACCAAAAGAATCTCATATCATTGTTGTCAAAATAATTCTTCAATATCTTAAGGGCACATTGGAATATGGTCTCTGGTATGGAAGTGTTGATGATCGTAAGAGTACCATTGGAGCAAATTTCTACCTAGATGGTTGCCTTGTCTCATGGTTCAGTAAAAAGCAATCTTCAATCTTGTTATCCACAGTGGAAGCATAATACATCGTGACAGAAGCTTGTTGTACTCAAGTTCTCTAGATGAAGAAAACCTTGCAAGATCTTCAAGTTAAGTTTGATGAGCATATTCCCATCTTCTATGATAGCACTAGTGCCATTAATATCTCCAAAAATCCTTGAGATGCATTCCAAAACAAAGCACATTTCGATCAAATATCATTTCGTTAGAGAGCAGGTCGCCGAAAATAATATCAAGCTTGAATATGTTGGCACAAAGGAACAAATTGTTGACATCTTGACCAAACCATTACCTTGTGAAGCATTTGAGTATCTTCGCCAAAATCTTGGGATTCTCCCAAGTTTTCATTAGACTCTTTCTCTTATCTACTTGAGTAGAAAGGGGGAGTGGAGGTGTGTACAGGTCCACAGGATGGTTGTTTGTTAGGGGGGTTTACCCTTCACCATTGATGACAAAGAGGGGGAGAAGGCAGTAGGAAGAGATTTCATGATCGCAGGGGGAGTACTTTTGTTTCCATTAATGCCAAAGGGGGAGATTGTTGATCAGTGGTTGTCATTGATGTCAACCCAAGTAGCACCAGGGGCTACCCTAATCTTGCATGGGAATTTTGACTTGAAAAATTACTCTATTCTAAGTCAAGGATATTCTAGATGGATTCTACTCATCGATATGTTTCCGTTGATATATGGCATGCCAAGTAATTCTTCACGGTTTGAGAGATATTCATGTTTGAAGTTAGTAACCTCAATTAGTAGGCTAAAACCCTATGGGGTTGTTGCATGGCACTCATAATTGGTTGTGATCATTGAATATTCAATAATTAATCCAAAAAATTCTCCTAAAATCCCTCCAACATTCACTTGTTTAGGACCCTCTCAACTCAAGACATTCTTATAAATAATGACCCTCATATCCTCCTCTAGTAGGATTTTGTGGCTTCAAACAAGTCATTGTGGAATTTTCTCTATAACATTTTTTTCTGCGAAGCGTCAGAGGCTTAAATTAAAACCCATTTGAATAGAAATCTCGATGAACCTCATGAACAAATTTTTGATCTTGGTTCGCTATACTTTAGGAGATATGATCTGAGGAAGTTAGGGTTTTCGAAGGCTCCCAAATTCCATGTCAAACAGGTGATGTTGGGAAAATCATCATAACTTTCTCTCTGAGCATTGAATTAAAATTTCATAAATAGTCACATAAAGAGGAGGGATGGTAGTTTGTTGAGTAGTGTTCAGAGTCAAAGTTTCCATATTGACACGTGGTACTTCGTACAAGTTTTCTCTATTGAACCAGTCTATAAGCAAGTCATCGTGGGAGATTGGGCATAACTCTTTCTTGAAGAATCCAATCTTGATCAGACCTATGGGGTTGGAAAGAGAACTCATAGGGATACCATATGATGAAATTTCAAACCCTGGAGTTTTGACATTACATAGATAAAACAGATTCAATATCGAGCTCCTAGAAGGAAAGAAAAAGCATGCATTCAAGGATCACTACAGTAAGGACCACACATCAACAGTCAAGGGTAAGTCTCCTGGAACAAGGTATGTATGAATAGTTTTTACATTTGAATTTTGAGTATCATCTCTGAAATCTGTTTTTTCAGGAAAACATAAGTATATACAGGGTCACGGTTATATCTCTATGTCTCTATATGTCACAATTAGTTTTTTGGATGTCCTATTCTTGATACTACACATTTGATGCTACATATTCTTGAACACCAAATCTACTAAATCTATATGATGTTGTAAGTTCATGTTACTTGTATTGTCATATTTTATAGAATGGTCTCTATTGGTGTACTTAGAACTTGGTCCATCATAGTCTAGGGTCTGTCATCAATTTTTATTGTATATATCTTTAGGTCAGTTTTGGATATAGTCTTGCATAGAGTCCATGCATATATCAAGAGTGGAAGTCTTTGTCTATTGTTGCAACAAGTCAAAAACAAAAGTGTCAAGCACACTTTAGGTATGCATTGTAATTTTAATATGTATTTATTCATTATTATGCACTTACATGTATTTTGCAGGCAGAGGTAAGTTAAAGGGTATTTTGTTTTGTTTTGGGATTGGTGTCACCAGGAAAATTTTGCATGCAGGTAGAAGGAGATTCAAGTACAACTTCAAGCAATAATTCAAGAGCATAAGTATCAAATCAAAGGAAACATTGCAATGAGACATCCTTTGAAGACATGACAGTCATTTGTATATTGTGAAGAAGTGTCAAGGCCAAGAGTCATCATTGTAAAGTTGTAAAAGAGTCATTTGTAAAAGTGTTATCATTGGAAGAGTCATTATTGTAAAAGAGTCAATCTTCCTAGAGTTGAAAAGGCGTTATTGGGAGGTACAAGAGTCAATGTTGGGATGATGTCATCGTTGGGTTGCAGGTCATAGTGTGATTAGGTGTTTGGTCAAAATCATTGTAAATCATATTGTATCTTGGATCGTTGACCCTGGTACGGGAATCCACACTCTTGTATCATTTTAGTCATTATAGGGTGGTTCTAGGCAGGTGAATGAAGTCACCTACAGGTTGGGGCCTGTAAACACTTTAGGGTGGTAGGGTGGTGCTAGAGCGAGTTGTGGCTCGCTAGGGTGTTGGGGCATCCATTCAGTTGATTACTGAAGAAACCAGGGCATTGGGGTGTCCTTCCAGTGGGAGATGGAGAAGAATATTTTTCTAGAATTCTAGAGAGTTGTTGCTTTCATTTCAGTTGGTGCTGAAGATTAAAGAATTTATTAGAAAATCGTTCAGTGGTTTTTGACCTGGAGGGGGCTTTCCACCTAAAATTCTTGTGTCTACTGTGTTCTTTTATTTACTGTTATCACTGCATAAACATTAATAATAATTGAAGATTAACTAATGCTCTGAAAATATTTAAAAGTGCTAATTGCTAAGGAATATTGATTCACCCCCCTCTTAGCATTTCCAACAATGGCATCACTCAGAATTCACAATTGTTCCTCTACTACCGCTTTCTTCCCACATTTGAATCCAAAATGTTGAGCCAAAGTTTTCCAACCACCTATTGAACTCATATTCAAACCCAAATGCTACCTCTTCCTCTCGTTCCTACAAATCTTAGCATGCGACTTGATTATCAACTTAGCCTGAACAACACAAGATAAAAAAGGAATATTCATATTTAGGAAAGGAAGGCCATTGCTATTTTTTGGTACTATTCTAACTTTCCATTCCACCATGCAACAAGTCGTCACTGGCACCATTGATGTTGTCAACCTTATACTCATTGAGTATATTTCAACATGCACAAAATGAGGTCACACCAAATGAGTGATGGATAGATACCATGAACTAAGCCTTGATAAATTTTCTCATGTCTTATCCAAAGGACACAAATTTTCTCAAATAAATAGATGCCTCGAACAAAATTAAGAGTTCCCATTTGATAGGTGAACTAGTGGAGAGAGTTACGTAGGAGGTGGAAGGTGTTAAAATTGGAAACTAGTGCCAAACTCCATGTGGGTCATCTTATTAATGGAAGCTGATATTTTTCTTGGATCCCTCTCATTGATAGGTGTAGGATTTATCTAAAGATCATTTGATTCCGATAAGTATTCATGGAAATATGAATTTATTTGTGTTATGGGACAATTCATCAAGGTTGGCCCACAACCGAATAAACCCCACTTGTGCTCAACATTTTAGTATAAATAGAGGTGGCCTTCAAGTCATTTCAAAACACTTAGGATCTCTTCCTCTCCACTTGTCTTTGGGTTTTAGTAGGAGGAGAGATCCTAAGGGATAACGATGCCCTAATCCAGAGGGCAGAAGCTAGAATTGTCGAAACTGTCGGGAACTGCTGAAACTACTGGGAATAGCTAGAATTGCCAGAATTTTCAGAACTGCCGGGAATAACCAGAATTGCCAGAACTGTTTGAACTATCGGGAATAGCCGGAACTACTAGGAAAAGTTGAAACTACTAGAACTGTCGGGAATAGCCAGAACTGCCGGGAAAAGGCGAAACTGCCAGAACTACCGAGAATAGTCAAAATTACCAAAACTACTGGGAACTGTCGGAACTGCCAAGAATAGCTGAAATTGTCGGAATTGCCAGAACAGCCAGGAATAGTCGGAACTGCCGAGAAAATCCAAAACTGTTGGAACTGTCGGGAATAGCTAGAATTGCCAGAACTGCGAGAATTGTTGGGAATAGCCGGAATCACCAAAACTGTCGGAACTGTCGAGAACAACCAGAACTGTCGGAATTGTCAGGAACAGGCAGAACTATCGGAACTGCTGGGAACTATTGGAATAGCCAAAGCATCTATCTCCAAAGGAGAGCAACATGCCGGGGACAACTAACTAACATTGGGACAGTTGTATGGTACTTAGCAGCAAATACACTAAGCATGCAATGTTATAGCTAACATGCAAGGGACAGCTAGCATGCAAAGGACAAAAAGCATGCTAGGGACAACAAGCAAGCTAGGGACAACAAGCAAGCAAGATGTAGCCAGCACATAGGTCAGTATCGCAACATGGTGCAGCAATGGCACATAATGCAGTATAGTGATGGGTACAGTCATGATTAATGAAGCATGATGAGATGCAGCATAGTGTTGATGGGTGCAGCATGGTGCAGCACGATGAGGTGCAGCATGATGACGAAATGTAGCACAACAATAGGTGAAGGAGTCACCTTGGAGAATCAATTAAAATAGTATGTCTTCAATTGATCTCATGTATCATCTTCTTAGAGATGATCTATGCTCATATCTAGATAAGTCAAAGTGTTGACTTCTGTTGTAAACGTACTATCTCTCTCTCTCTCTGCTGAACTATTTAAGAACATATAAGAAGAATTGATCAAGGGTTTCCCCACATTGGGGTTTGTCCCTCGCTAGCGCCACATCTTGTGTCCTCTTGTCTTGGCTTGTCTTCTGCAATTTATGTTTATGTTCTATCTGCAGTTTACTTTAATGCTGATGTGATTGCTAATCTGGAAAAGATATTGAGATCACCGTGAAAATTGAAATAAATTTCTCTAAGCATAGAACATACCTAAAATTAACATGGTATCGAAGCTGAGGTGAAGACAATTCCCAAGCAAGAGTGAAAGAGCAATCACCGAAGACAGTTGGGAAAGGGCAAAAGGATCATTGGATTCCTCATCCCTCTTCAAATTCACCGAGGGAGAAGTCGAAGTAGAGAATATTATCAGAATAGTGCAGCAGAAGTTTTTGATGGCCTACCTAAAGATCACTTCATTGGGAAGTCCGGATCTAAGGGTGGAAGGAAAGGTAGATGCCTTGGTTGCAATAAGTTCGGCCATTATGTGAAGGAGTGTTCGAATGGCAAAGACACATCTCTTGATGTAGATAACAATCATTCCAGGGACATCTTCAATGATCAAAGGAATGACAAGTAATGCAGGTCATCAAGGAAATGGTTGACTCTTCAAAGAAAGCAAGGAACCCCAGGAATGAAGAATCAAATGTTGCTTTTGATAAGATAAAGAAGTGTTATCTTGTATTGGCCCTATCCTTCAGATTCTTTGGGAATATGGCTTATTGATTGTAGTGCTTCAAGGCACTTCATCGGATAGAAGAGTGCACTCTCTAATATGGTAGAGATGGAAACAATCGTGGGATTATACTTGGAGCCGATGCCACCTATCCCGAAAAGGGTATAGGGAATGTTACCCCTCAATTGAATGAGGGTAACTCGATTCATTTACAGAATCTCTTTTATGTACCTGATCGCAAAAGAACCTGGTGTCCATTTCAGCAATGGAAATCAAAGGTTATAGGGTGGCACTCATCCATGGAAAGGTATGTGTTTGAAAATAGAATTTTCAAGGATGTTTTTGAGTTTAGGGTTGTATCAAGTTGCAGGAATTCCATTGGGGACCATGTCCATTGACACATAGCACCGGAGGTCTATGAGTCAGATGGTGATAGGGATGCCTGAATTCAAAAAGAGCATGAAAGTACATGTCTGAGATGTACCAAAGGAAAATCTTACAAGGGGACCATTCCCCTCATGTAGCAACTCCACAGGTTTGGAACAACCCAAGGGGTTTGAGATTGATGATCAGGAATCCCACATATGCATGTGGAATAAATCCCTCTATGGCTTTAAGCAAAACTCCCTGGGCGTAGTATGAGAGGATTGATAGCTATCAGATGAAGCTAATATTCACTAAGAGTGAAGCCAATCCAAACCATTGTTTGAAGGTTGTGGATGATAGACCTCTCATACCAGCACCTTATGAGAACGACCTATTTCTGACAAGTGCAGACCCTCTCATTTGTAGAAGTAGGAGGGAGTTGGATTCCAAATATGGAATGATAAACTGCAAGCCTGTGACTACCTCGAGGATCTTAACTTTTGGAAGTTATATGGTAGTGATGTTGGACTAGATTTGGGAAATGCCTCTAAGTTTCATAAACTCATTCGCGTTGATGTTCTTGGCGAAGTTCCGTCTAGATATATGTTTTGCAGTTAGCATGGTGAGCTCATATTTGGTTGAGCCTCACTGGATTGGTGCCAAGAATCTTCTGAGATATCTTCAAGGCACAATCTCTCATGGATTGAGATACACTACCGGAAATATGAAACTGCATGATTATTCGAATGCTAATTTGGCAGGCAATGTGAAGATCATTAGAGCACTTCTCAGTGTTGATTCTCTTTGGATTCTGCTTTGATATCATGGATGAGCAGGAAGCAGAAGTCGGTTTCTATAAGCACCACCGAGACTGAATACATAGCTACGAGTATGATCTCATGTGAAGCTGCATGGTTGTAGAAGCTCTTAAGTGAGTTGTTTGTACACATGATGAATACCATTGTGATTCTCTGTGACAACCAAAGAGGGGATTCGATTATTGAGGAATCATGTATTCGATGATTGCTCTAGCAGAAAGACATTAGATACTGCCTTATCTGGGATATGGTAAGTCGATAAGCGAGGAGGCTCCATCGCATTGAGACTGATGTACAAGTCGCAGAAATTTTGTCAAAGCCCTGGGGACAGTCAAATATGTGACTTTCCCGAATAACTTGGAGTCATTGAGAGACCTTATTATAAGGGTTTTTAATTTTGCATGCATTGAGCTCTGGGAGCTTTGGGGGGCTTGGGGTACTTACTGGAGCAACATACGACCACAGGGCGACTCACCCTCCCCTGGTGATGCGTTATGTACAGAATGACAGGTTCAACCTTCCCCTATGATACCCCATGGCGACTGTGGAACAGGATGATTAGTTATCCTGTGGGCGGGATGATTAGTTCTCCCGTGGAAACTGTGGACCAGGATGATTAGTTCTCCTGTGGGCCGGGATGATTAGTTCTCCCATGGAAACTATGGAACATGATGATTAGTTCTCCTGTGGGCCACGATGATTATTTCTCCCGTGGCAACTGTGGAACAGGATGATTAGTTCTCCTGTTGGCCGAGATGATTAGTTCTCCCGTCGCAACTATGGAACAGGATGATTAGTTCTCCTATGGGTCGGGATGATTAGTTCTCCCATGGCAACTACAAAACAGAATGATTAGTTCTCCTATGGGCCGAGATGATTAGTTCTCTCGTGGCAACTACAGAACAAGATGATTAGTTCTCCTATGGGCTGGGATGATTAGTTCTCCCATGGAAACTATGGAACAGGATGATTAGTTCTCCTATGGGCTGAGATGATTAGTTCTCCCGTGGCAACTATGAAATAGGATGATCAATTCTCCTGTGGGTCGGGATGATTAGTTCTCTCGTGGCGACTGTGGGGTAGGATGATTCGTTCTCCTATGGACAGGATGATTAGTTCTCCTGTCGAGGCATCCTACCCATGTAGTTTGGGACTCATGGGAAGTACCTCTCATCTGATCAATGAGTAGGGAAATTGGGTTAGGGACCATAGTAGTACTATTGATGGATGCATCGATGTATCTACTGTACTCCCTATGCTAAGATGACCTCCATTGATCTGGAATCAATATGAGTGGTTTGAGAAACTCTCTTGTGATATTGATCTGGAATCAATATGAGTGGTTTGAGAAACTCTCTTGTGATATTGATCTTGGATCAATAAAGCTTACTTCGGGCCAGTAAGAGTGATGTGACACACTCTCTTCAGATGAAACGGAATTCGGGTCAGTAGAGAATGGTATGAGACATTCTCAATCAATTCTTCTTCTTCATGGTTTAGCAAAGTAGAGTAGAGCATAGTAGAGCAAAGTTAATCAGAGCTCAGTAGAGCAGAGTAGTGCACGACACTGATGGTAGAGATAGTACAGTTGGACATATGGATCAGCAGATGGAGTTCTCCCTAGTTGAGAGGGAGTGTTAAAATTGGAAACTAGGGCCAAACTCCATGTGGGTCATCTTATTAACGGAATTCAATATTTTTCTTGGATCCCTCTCATCGAGAGGTGTAGGATTGATCTAAAGATCATCCTATTCCGATAAGTATTCATGGAGATACGAATTTATTTGTGTTATGGGACAATTCGTCAAGGTTGGCCAGCAACCAAATAAACCCCACTTGTGCTCAACATTTTAGTATAAATAGAGGTGCCCTTCAAGTCATTTCAAAACACTTGGGATCTCTTCCTCTCTACTTGTCTTTGGGTTTTAGTAGGAGGAGAGATCCTAAGGGATAACACTGCCCTAATCCAGTGGGTAGAAGCCAGAACTATCGGAACTATCGGGAACTGCCGGAACTACCGAGAATAGCCGGAATTGTCGGAATTGTCGGAACTACCGAGAATAGCTGGAATAGCTGGAATTGCTGGAACTGCCAGAACTGCCGGGAATAGCCAGAACTACCAAGAAAAGTCAGAACTAGCGAAACTGCCAGGAATAGCCAGAACTGCCGGGAAAAGCCCGAACTGTCGTAACTGCCGAGAATAGTCGGAATTTCTGAAACTGCTAGGAACTGTCAAAACTGCCAGGAATAGCTAGAATTGCTGGAACTGTCGGGAATAGTCAGAACTACCGAGAAAAGAAAAATTGTTGAAACTGTCAGGAATAGCCGGAATTGACGGAACTACCGAGAGTAGCCGGAATTGTCGGAACTGCCAGAACTTCTGGGAACAGCCGGAATTGTCGAAACTATCGGAACTTCCAAGAACTGTTGGAACAGCCAGAACATATGTCTCCAAAGGAGAGCAGCATGTGAGGGACAACTAACTAACATTGGGACAGTTGTATGGTACTTAGCAGCAAATACACCAAGCATGCAATGTTATAGCTAGCATGCAAGGGACAACTAGCATGTAACAACAAGCATGCAAAGGACAACAAGCATGCTAGGCACAACAAGCAGGCTAGGTACAACAAGCAAGCAAGATGCAGCTAGCACATAGGTCAATATAGCAACATGGTGCAGCAATGTCACATAATTTAGTACAGTAATGGGTACAGTCATGATTAATGAAGCATGATGAGATGCAGCATAGTGATGATGGGTGCAGCATGGTGCAGATGATGAAATGAAACACAATGATAGGTGGAGGAGTCACTTTGGAGAATCAATTGAAGCAACATGTCTTCAACTGATCTCATGTATCATCTTCTTAGAGATGATCTATGCTCTTATCTAGATAAGTCAAATTGTTGACTTCTGTTGTAAACGTACTATCTCTCTCTCTCTGTTGAACTATTGAATAACATATAAGAAGAATTAATCAAGGGTTTCCCCACATTAGGGTTTGTCCCTGGCTAGTGCCACATCTTTTGTCCTCTTGTCTTGGCTTGTCCAATGTTTTAAAACTCTGAATCTGACTCCAACTCTGTCGAGGATCAACTCCGACTCGATATCGACTCGGTCGACTCAATTTCAATGACTCAGTCGTTGTAAAAAATACATTAAATATTTATTTTTTTAATAAAAAAACATAATTTTAAAGATTTTAAACATAACTTTAAAGATGTCCATTCATGTTTCCAAACACACAACATTATAGTATAGATGGAAGGCAACATATGATCAAAGTAGGCTCATGAACCAATCCATTATATCAAAATGGTACCCAGTGCACTGTCCAATGGTAATACATAGTCAACTGTCATACATGATCAAAGACTCAAAACAAAAAACACATAACCAAGGAGGCTAGAAATGGCCTCTACAACAAAAGCAAACTGTGACCAGACTCCAGTACTAGTACTACTTGCTAGTAGCTACTGCCAGAGGAGCCAAGATCAAGTCGATCAATCTTTGGATCATCATCAGAGTCAGACAGGGGGCCCCATGGCTCCTCCTCCTCATCATCATCTCCAACTGCAACTGTAGAAGTGGTACCACTAGCAGATTATGCAACTGCAGCAGATGCAAGCTGAGATAGATTAGATATGCAGTTGCGCTTCTGTCGT
Source organism: Pinus taeda (assembly GCA_000404065.3). NCBI lineage: Eukaryota > Viridiplantae > Streptophyta > Pinopsida > Pinales > Pinaceae > Pinus > Pinus taeda. The sequence continues at coordinate 125,902 of APFE031309162.1, read as the reverse complement.
GGCTGAGCAGAGGAAGCACCTACAATTGGATTCCCTGTTGGCTATGAGACTGAGGCTGGTGGATCAGGATCTGCATTCAACTGAAAAACATGTTCAAATTCAACTGATGTCTCGATATCTAAATCTAAATCAAGATCCTCATCAGGATCAAACTCTGTTGGACGACTCTCCACTACCCAATCCGATGTTGGATCAATGTCTTCCAACACAATGGGATCTGAATCAGGTCTTTTGTTCAGCAATTGGTTTCGTCTAAGTCGGAGGTTGTATTGGACATAAACTAGATCATTTAACCATTTTTTATCCAAACAGTTTCTCCTCTTTGTGTGAATCCTCTCAAAGACAGACCAATTGTGCTCACACCCAATTGCACTACAAGTTTGACTCAAAATACGAATTGAAAACCTTTGCAATTCAATACAATGGCCACCAAAGGCCTCCCACCATTGTGCTGCAAAAAACATAGGAGTGTAATGAGTTAGCTCAATAAAATTACAAATTATATCTAACTTTCAAATTATAAATGATTTAACAAACTTAAAAAAAAAAAAAAGTAAAACTATTAAGAATTTGAAAATTGAAATTTTTGTTTACCTGGCTCATCTGCTTCTCTTATAATCTTTGCTAGGTTCTTCTCAAAGGTACCTGAGGCATTGTTGAAGGTTGTGACCTGTCGGTGTATCTCTAGCTGATCAGACTCCAATGGGATCATGCAATCAATGCAATCAATCAGTCCATCTTTGACCTCCCCCCTCAAAGCTCCTAACTCCTTAGCTTTATAATGATACTGTGGGTTCAAAAAATACCCAGCTGCATGTATAGGGCAATGGAGTTGATTGTTCCATCTTTCATCAATAATTACACAAATGGGCCCATACTTTGCCACTCTATCCTTGTATACCATCTTTATTTGCTCCTTTGCTTGATCCATAGCATCATAAATGAAGCCCATAGCCAACCTTTCCCCATCCACCAACCGCAACACCTTAACTAGTGGCTCAGCAAGCTTCACAATCTCTGCTGCCTTTCTCCAAAAAGTTTCTTCATAGACTTTCTTTTTCAATTCTTTGCCTTCCGGTTTGTTAGCCCAATTGCTTTGATTCCATTCATCAATGGAAAACATCTTTTGCAAGTTTCTATGTTGGGAAAGCATAGATTGCAATGTCAAAAATAAGTAGCAAATCTAGTGATGGCAGGCCTAATAATATCCTTGCCCCCAGTGTGTTTCCTCATGAGGCTCAAAATCAATGTATGATTGTAGATAGATTTTGTTATGCTTTTGGCATGATCTATGGTGTTTCTGACCCAATCTAATTTTCCAATATCCTCAAGCATGAGGTCTATGCAATGTGCAGCGCATGGGGTCCAAAAGATGGTCTTGTGTTTTTCCTCTAACAGTTTACCATCAAGAACATAGTTAGAGGCATTATCTGTGATGACTTGAACAACATTAGCCACCCCCACCTCCTCAACAACCTGATCCAATAGCTAAAACAACAAGTGACCATCTTTTACCTTATCAAATGCATCAACTGATTTTAAAAACATGGTTCCCCATGGGCAGAAGATAAGAAAGTTTATGATGGTACGATTTCTTTGATTAGTCCATCCATCTGACATGATGGTACATCCTGTTCTTGCCCATGAGTCCTTGAACTCTTTCAAATACTCATTAATGGATTGAATTTCTTTCTGCAAACGATACCCACTTAGCTCATGCATAGTAGGGCATTTGAAGCCTTTTCCAGCAGCATGTATGGCATCAAACATAGGCTCATAATATGGTGAACGAGTAGCATTAAAGGGGATATCAGCATCATACCACCATCTAGCTATGTACTCACAAGTAGTCTCCCTCAATTCTTTCTTCCAATGGTCATCTAAAGTGGGTGATTTTACTTTTACTAACTTGAGGACCATGTGCATCTGATGGAGAGGAGGGAGTGAAATAACTTTTGATAGTCACATCACACTTTTTCATTCTACCCTTTCCCTTATCTTGAACAGAACCAAAGGAGGGAGGAACATATCGGAAAGGGTTGGATGTATCAAATTGAGGGATAGAGGAAGAACCCTCAAAATCATAATTGGGGTTGGTAGCCATCATTTTTTGTATCTCCCTCTTCCTCCCAATTTCAGCCTCTATTTCTCTTTGCCTAGCCTTATCTTCTTTAAATTTCTCAAACTTTGCCAACAATTGCTTCCTAATCTCCCCAATTTCTGGTGAGGTACATGGAGTAATTTGGCCTGTAATCCCTGCCAAGTGTTGTTTCAGCCTATTAATGCCCCCAGGACCTTCCTTAATTTTCCTATGGCAAAATTTGCATTGCATTTGACTATCAACCATTTCAACATATGCCCAAGGCAGGATCTCTCGCTCTAGTGTCCATTTTTTGACTAGGAAATGAAAGCAAACCATTCTGAAATGAAAAAAAAAAAAAAAAAAAAAAACATTGAGTCAATGTTCATTTCTTTGACAAAAAACACTCTCTAGGCTTTCTAGATATGCACCTAAAATTTAATAAGCAAAAACAGATTTATAGAGGTGAAAAAAAATACCTCCAGGCACAAACTGCCTCCTCAAGCTTGCTCCAAGAATTAGCTCCTCAATGCTGCTCCAAATGGCTACCCAAGAAGCTCCTCACTCCAGCTACAATGCTTTCCCAAGACTCCTCATTGCTGCTCCAAAAACAAGCTCAAGAACTGCTCACTAACTCTCAAAGAACTTCTCACTCAAATGCATGAGATGGTTGTGAGAGAATGAGAGCATTTGAGGGTGTTAAATAGGGTTTGGGAGGGGGAAATGGACCCCAAATAACATTTAACTTATTCATAAAACACATTGGAGTCCAAACCAATCAGCAAACAATTCAAAATTTCATTAAAAAAAAATGTCAAATCGCTGCTTTGATGGGGTTACAGGCCGTTGGTTATGACTCGGCCGAGTCAATACGGAACGGCCGAGTTGGCCGAGTTAGCCATGACTCGGCCAAGTCATTGAATGACTCGGCCTACCGAACCGTTTCTTCAACCGAGTCATACTTCTGGCCAATGAAATGGATCAACTCGATTGTTTCCGTTTTGAATCGACCGAATTTTAAAACTATGGGCTTGTCTTCTGCGATTTATGTTTATGTTCTATTTGCAGTTTACTTTAATGCTAATGTGATTGCTAATCTGGAAAAGATATTGAGCTAACTGTGAAAATTGAAATAAATTTCTCTAAGCATAGAACATACCTAAAATTAATAGGACATGTTATAAATATTTTCATGGATAACATAGCTAATTATATGGTTGTTGGCAAAGTTTTGGACTTCAATACCACTTCATATTCTATAGCTCTTATGTTTCACATTTCATATATTTAGTGCTGAAGGACATTAGTAAAATTGATTAACAAGATACGTTCCCTATAAGATGAAATCCATATCCAAATACATATACAATTACATAAATGTCCTTAGCACCGTGAGAATATACATTGAAGGCAAGGGGCTTGTCCACCCCCAATGATTATATTTACATCAAACTTCACCCCTTGTAGTCCATGCTTTGCCAAAGATATTGATCTTAAGACGATGTATTTGGGACCCAAGTGGATGGCATTTAGACAACAAAATTGTTGAAGGCTTGGAAATCTATGCTTATGTTTAATGATGTTTTCTAGAAAGATTCCAAAGATATTATTAATGAGATGAAATCACTTATCAAAATGCTCAAGGAAAAAATTTTCATTGTTCTTATTTTGAAATTTCGTTTATTTCAAAATTCAAATGTTTGACATTTAACTTTGAAATTTCGAATGGTTAATGAGAACAACCTTGTTATAGGTTACATTTAAAAGGCAATAAATCTTCCCAAGGAAGACATCAAAAGAGGAATAAAAACAAGGAAGCTAAATAGATGCGTCTTTGAAGTATTATGGATAAGTATTGGAACGAGCAATTTTTTGAATTTTGTAGCTATGGTTGGTTTTCATAATTAATGTTTTAGCCCTTCAAATATATGTAATAATAAATCCAAGACATGTTCTTCATGTCGGCTTCTAAAAGAAGGAATTTTGAATTTTTGAATTTCAACTTTTGGCTCTAAGAATGTCAAGTCAACCTCCAAAATATCAATTTGACTTGACCCTTCAGATGCACCACTTTGGGTTCATCCAATCACTATATACCCATTAGACTTCTTCAATCGCGAGGTAATTCAAATTACTTTTGTTCGAGCAAAAGTTCACTTTTGTTCTAGAGAAAGAAGAGAAAGACAAGGGCAAATCAAGTTTAAAGGACAAGTTGGAAATCTAGGCAGAACTAACTTTTAAAGAAACAACAGAATGATTTCTAAGACAATAGGCCAAAATTTTAGGAAGCTAAATTTGTATTTGGTTGACTAAGTTTGACATGGGTGTGGTTGTGGTCAGTTTGATTTTATTTTTGACTAGAAAATCAGATTGTATCTCTTGATGAATTGAATAATTTCTCTAAGGAAAAGGTTATTGGTTTTTCCCCCAAGTGGGTTTTCCCAGGGTAAAATTTTGTGTCTCATGTGTTTGAATGTCTCTCTATGATCTTATTGTCATAGATATTTTTATTGTCAATGTCTTTTATGTAATTTCTTAATGATGAATAAGAATATGAAAAAATATTGAATCATTAGAAGTAATTATCAGTTAAGAAGACTTTTGAAAAATTAACATGGTATCAGAGCTATGGTGAAAGGGTAGCCTTGAAGTTAAGAAAACTTAAAGATGCGTCTTTCATTAACCCTCTTCAAGAGACCATTCAAAAAAAAATTGTTGTCTATTGATCAAGAATGAAATAGGGTGAAGTTTTGCAACATGAGGCCAAAAATCCTTAGTTTGGTTATAGAAGGTTGAAAGGCCTCAGTGTACCATCCATAGAGCCTCATATGCAAAGGCTAGCAAGGTCATACAATTGAAATAGGGGAATGTATTCGAGGATATTGCATCATAATTGATGGCATAAGCTAGGGGGCTGCAAATTAAAACATTAAAATACAACACAAAACTGAAATCCACACAATACGCATGCATATAAAATCTCAGAAATAATTCATTAATAAATAGATAATTACAAGAGAAATATTGGTCTAATAATTACTCACTCTCCTTCACTTACTTGCCTAATAGGGTCACCTAGATTTATACAAGAGGATCAGAACCCAAAGTAGCTTCTAGATCCTAAACAAACTCCTAAATTATCTCTCATGATCCATAAAAATTCTCACCTAGTCCCTTATCTCTAGATGAGATCTAACTAATCCTCAAATCTCTCAACTCTTCCAAAATACTATAGAACTTTCTCCTAACTACAATAATTCTCATTTTCTCTTAAAACTATAGGAAAATACATTAAATAATTAAATCCTAACTTAAGGAACTAACTCCTTTAAAACATGATATCATAGGTTAGATGTTCCTGCATCTGACTCCCCAGGTAAAAGAAAATCATGGTTTTCCAACCATATATCTTCATAAGTTAATAAAATTCCTCCTGGATCCAAAAATGTAATCTGTTGTTGATCATCCATTCTTTGTTGTTATGCTTCAATAGTTGTGTCTTTTAATTCGTCGGGTTTCCAAATTTTGTGTGGCAATTCTCCTCCTTCTTTGTTGATGTATAATTGAGCAGTCAAATGCATCACGTTGTTGTCTTCCTGCCTTATCATGCAATATCTTGGTTTATGCGCTTTTTCCATCAGTTTTCTTAATTCGTCAATCTCATTATCCAATTTAGTTTCTGATGGAATTTTACTGTTACTAGTTTGGAAAATCAATTCATCGTCTTTAGTATTAAATTGTAAATTACATTTTATCTCACATTCCACATTTTTACTGCTTGAACATTTCTCCTTTATCTGCAACTTGCTTAGATTCAAGTTCCATTAACATCTTCTCTAGCATTTGTAATTCCTAGTCACTTTCAAAAATCATTTCAAAAAACTAGTCTTCATCCTTGCATGAAACATAATTAGTGTCTTGTCCATCATTTGCAACACATCCTGCATCCACACACCAATTGTTAGATTTAAAACCAACATAATTTTATCTTCCATCAATGATTCAGTCATCATATGTGGATCTTCTAAATATTTGTGGTGTCATCTATGGGAATCGAACCCACGTTCATATCAATAGATTTCATGTTAGCATCATCATTTTCCTCACCAAGCATCGGTCCTTGTTCTAGTTCACAAATGCATACATTTATCTCGGTTATCTGGAGTTTTTTTGCTACCTTAACAAAACTTTCAGGTTGTGCTTTTATCTCCTTGCAATCAACTACTTGATTGGCCATCTAGTTCTCCTCTTCATTATCCATCCATGTTTTTGATTTTGTAGCAACTTCATCAACACATCGAGTTGTGCCTTCAACTTAACGATCTCTTTTTCGAACTCTTCATCATTGATTTTTTCTTATGCCAACTGTTGTGGTATCTCTATGGTTTTTCCCTGAATTTTTCAAATGACTACCCATAGTCATTTTCATCTCCTCCTCTTCCTCTACGAGCTTTTCGTTTCCTACTATGAACTACGAATAACCTCTATGGTAATAGGTTACCTCTCTTCTACACCATAACTCACCAAGATTCAGACTTGGCCATTTGGCATTTCTAGTTCCCTCCTCAAAAATGTCTTCAACACTCCTTGCTCTTCTAGGTTTATACAATCACACTTTTTCCACCACATATACAATAGCTATAAAAATTCTTGCCACAATTATAATATAATTTGTTGCTACCTTTCATCAACAACCAAATTACCTACATGCTATTGCAATTCTGCATTCCTTATGCCAACTGTGATTCTCAATTAACAACCTCATTCCAAAAAACTTGCCAATTCCAATACCAATTTGATAATAAATTCCTTGTAAACCTAAACATTCTCCCAATATTCTACAATTTTACTTTCCCACAAATTTAATCATCGTACATTTACATCCCAAATTTTTCTTCAATTTCATATATCACAATACTACATTCACCCTATGCTAACAATATTTATCATACTCAATTAAACATATAATAAGATATATAAAAGCACTCCTTATCTCTCCTCCCACTCATTAGTTCTCATGAATACATTTCATTGTTTTCATGCATTATAAATGTCTTCAGCTAAGTGGACCACCATTTGAAACTACGAATCTTCATCACCATATTTTAGTTCGATTTAAACATTTTCCTTCATAAATAGAGTATAGCAAACCATGCTTTGAGGATTTGGAGGCGTGCTCGGTAAAACATTCCACGCATCAAATAAATTCCATGTGGTTAACTCATTGAGCTGAAGAGTGATACATCGAATTTAAATCATTGTTTCCCGGAAACGATGATTTTCACAGACAATTTTGTCTTGAAAACTTGTAACACTCTTACATTTTTTCAGAGTGAAAAAAGCTTAATTTTATTATATAAGATATATAATGGACCAATATATATCATTAGTGCTTGATGAAGCAGACTAATATGTACAAAATTTTCAACATATGATGGAAGACATAGAATTCCAGAAAAGGACACTTGGCTCATGAGTATAGTCCGCCAATAGAATTTTGAAAGATGAAAACAGAAACGACATACTTGGGGCTTAGTAATGGAAAGTTGGAGTTAATAGCCCTGGAGAGAGAAGCCCTGGATGGTGATAATTTCAACATCCAATTTTATCTCCATATTCCAGATACTTGATTCAGATAAGAGACATTTCTTTGATAAAATATCAACTTGCTGGTTCTGAAATTTGTATATATGCTGAATGGTATATCCCTCCATTCTCCTGCAAAAATATATTATTCTGTGCAACCATCTGACAAGATGTGGTTTGTTAATGCAGTTCTTTCCTATAACATAATCAACTATGATTTTCGAGTCTCCAGATATTAGAAGGCAATGAATATTTAAGAAACAGCAGATGGAAAGAAGTCCAGCCAGAACCATGGCCTCAGCCTTGCAATTGGTGCCCTTCCCCATTCCAGGGAATAAGATATTGAAGATTTTTATCCATAATGATATGAACCCCAACCCCACAGCCGCAAATACCATTTTGAGCTACACTGTCAAAATACGCTCTTGGAAACAAGATATTATCTTGTGTTTGTTTTAGTTGTTTTGGCAATTTGCTCTTGAAAGATTTTGCAGGTAAGGAGTTAAAAAGGGATATAGAACATTCAAAAATAATGTTGAAAGGTCCCTTTCTATCCTTGAAAATAATATGATTTCTCCAACTCCATATAAACAAGAGGACAATCATAATGATAGGCCGCCATTTTTCTTTCTGATTGCTCCACCAAATAAAGGCATGAACTACATGAGGAAAACCAAGTCAGGGTGCACCAAAATTGCTGAGATTTATAACATTGGAAGAACATATGATAGTTGTTCTCCTCAGCTGATTTACAAGCTAAACCAATACCCAGGCCCAGACCAGCACTTCTGTAAATTATCACATGAGAAGAAATTATCCCATGACAGGGTTTTGTTGTGGAAGACCAGCCATGGAAAAAATATGGCTTTGGAAGGACATCCAAATTTCCTAAAAGTCACTGGAAATATTGGGATAGAAAGGGTAGCCTTCGGGTAGCCTTCAAACTTATCAGGTTTAAGTAAATAATCTTTACACAAACAGGCACCATTCCTTCTGTTTTTCCAAATGAGAACATCATCTTCCACAAAACGGTAAAAACCACAGTTCCTCAAACAGCATCTTATCTTCTCCTACTGCCGAGCTGATTCCAAATGAGAACGTCATCTTCCACAAAACGGTAAAAACCACAGTTCCTCAAACAGCATCTTATCTTCTCCCACTGCCGAGCCAAATCAGCAGTCATCCCCAAATTTTCGGCATCCTTTCAAAGAGGAAAAAGGCTTTGCCATGCTGCTATAAGCTTGTTCCAAGTAAAGAAGCCCTTTCTGTGAAAGAAATTTAGTAACCTGTCAGGCACAATGATTTCATTGCCCCCACTCAAAAATGGATCAATTCCGATAAGGATATTTTTACCAGACTAGAGATTCCATACCAAATTTTTTAGGAAATAAGCTTCTACCTTACGAAAACTCATCCATATCCCTGATCCATAGGCAGATCCAATTTGAAATTACATTATATCAAAATGAAATTACAGCCACCATAAATGCACCAGAAATCAACGCTTGAAATCTTGTCACAGTTGTTCAATAGAATTTGACTTTTCAAATCAAATTGTGCCATCCCTTCCAACGATGAGTATGAAGTCTGGAAGTGCTCTGACTTTAAACTGCAAGTTTTACAAACAAAACGAAGCGTCCCTGTGTACATATCTACAAATATTTACTACCATCACAAAATCAAACGATCTAAATATGGAACAAATTTACCTTTATATTCTGGATGAAACTAAGGGCGGGGCGAATTTACACATCTGGTGAATCCATACATTTGGAGTTGATTCACGTTGGTAGAATGGAATTCCTTTCACTAGTAAGATTATTTTACACAAAACTCTATGGTTTTGAATTCCAAAATCAATTGATATTAGCTCCGATACCAAAAATGATGCGCAAGCCGGGTCCGCAAATTAGAACATTAACACATAAGACAAAACTGAAATCAACAGAATACGTATTTGTATAAAATCTTAAAAATAATTTATTAATAAATAGAATAATTACAAGAAAAATATTGGCCTTCTAAAATTTCAGAAATAATTCATTAATAAATAAAATAATTAAAAGAGAAATATTGGCCTAATAATTACTCATTCTCCTTCACTTATTTGCTTTATGGCCTCACTTAGATTTTATACAAGTGGATCTGAATCCAAAGTAAGTTTTAAATCCTAAACAAACTCTCATAATATTTCTCATGATCCATAAAAATTCTCACCGAATACCTTTTTTTTTTCAGAAGAAAAAGCATAATATATTACATAAGATATATAAAGGGACAAATGAGATCTAATTAATCCTCAAATCTCTTAACTCTTCCAAAATACTCTCGAAGTTTCTTCTAACTACAATAATTTTCATTTTCTCTTAAAACTATAGGAAAATACATTAAATAACTAAATCTTAACTTAAGGAACTAACTCTTTTAGTAAACATGATACCCTAGGTTAGATGCTTTTGCATCAATAGTTACCACTCTTTTGACATGAAATGCTATGAGTAAAAGTTTTTTTTCTTTAATGATACAGAATGTTGAAAGACAGTTCTAATAGATTTCCCATTTGCACCATTAGGATCAAAAGCCCTTGTGTTGTCAATATAGGAAGTTTTTTTTTTTTTTTTTTTTTTTTTTTTTTTTTTTTTTTTTTTTTTTTTTTTTTTAATGAAAAATCGTAATTTTATTCAACCTAAAATTCAAGGAACAAAATTACATTTTATAGATGTCTGTAGGCATTCCTTTATATCAGCGTTTCGACTGATGCCAAAAAAAAAAAAAAAAACACATGGCGACTCAATAACTGGCAACTAAAAGCCAAAACCAACCAGAGAGAAAGGACTAAGACTAAGAGAAAATGCTTAGTAATCCTTTTCTACCCTTCTTCTTATCTATATTTCGTCATCCTCTTTGATCAGGGGTGGATGTTACAATGATTAATTGTTTGACTATTGTTTTTCTCATATGTTCTTTATCTGAGTCTGAGCTCTAAGTGGAATAAGAATGGATCCTCTGACTACCTTCTCTTAATGGATTTCTTAATCAAGGTTTCCTTTTGCATCTGGATTGTGCGACCTTGCTGCCACCATTCCTCCCTGATTGATTCCTTTGCTTGGTGGGGGAGCTTGTGGATTTGATTTATCCTTAGTTATGGGAGCCTCTTCTCCTCTTCATCAGGTTGTTGGGCTGGGAATTTCCATCCCTTAGGCTTCTTCACTAGTTGCTTTTTCTTCCTAGGATCTTTCTTTGTCAAAGAATATGTGTTTTGTAAATGTCCAGTTTGTAGACAATAACAACACTTGAATACCGTATTGTCATAATCTAAGAACTGAGTCCAGCATTGGTTGTTGTGTGTTAGAAGAATACAATCCAAAATTCCTTTGTTGAGGTCTACCTCTACACAAATTTGAGCAAAAGTATATATTGCTTCTTGTATTTATTGTGTATCAACATTGGTGTATCTCCCCAGCAAGTTACTAATTCCTTCTAAGACTTTTAGATGCTAGAAATGAAGGGGTAAATTATGTAATCTCACCCGCACTGGCATTTTGGAGACCACCATTGAGTTGGCATCGAATTTTGGGAATCATGGGGTGATAAATAGTCCTGCATTACCCCATATTGAGCCATCCTTCTCATGGTCATTGTTGTTGGAAGTACAAGTGTGAGAGCTAGAGGCATCCACAACATGTGAACTGCTATTGGAGGATTGATTCAAAGGATAACAAGCATCTGCCTCATAACTATTAGATTTGGACGATTAAAAAGCTTTCCTAGAAGTGTGTTGACAATTTACATTGATTTTTGAGATGCAAGAATGGTTATCTGCACTAGGAAGATAAGGTTCATTCTTAGAAGCATGAAGATAATCAGTATGACTTGAATGGTTGAAGAGGTCATGCTTAAGTTTGCCAGAGCCATAAGGATTTCCCGAAGAGATACCAACTACAGGAAGATGATTCCTATCATTCTTTGAAACAGGATGTTCATTAGTAGCGACCTTCAAAGAAGAAACATTTGAGGAACTTACATCAGACAGAGAAATTTTATGTTTGGAGATGTCAGTAACAACTGATGTAGCACTTGATGCATCAGATCTAAGGGTGTTGGGTGAGTGTTCAATGCAACCAACAAAGATCCCATAAGTAGGAACACCAACTATGGGAACATCCTTGGAGGAGCGATATGTACAAGACTCTTGGTAGACAATTGTTCATGAAGTTTGGTCACAGCCATATATTCAAAACAAAGAAATTTTGATTAATACCTTGCGTTATACTAAGGTGTCATTGCTCCTGCCATAATAACATGGAATATTATCTAATTCAAGGAAGTCATAACCAAGAAGAAATCTCATGGAAATTTGAGATCCATGGTTCATGGAAAAGCATTCACAATCGAAAGCAAAACTAGAAGCTTCCTATCTTGACTACATATCTTATGATGAAACATCCAAATTTGTACCATTGATTGAATAGCAATAACATTTCTTAGTATCACTTGAAGGTCATTGAAATATTGAGGATTGTTTTGACAATCTCATCACATATTCAACCGATAATACATAGTTGCAATACAATGCTTGCAAAAAACATGAAAACTCTACCGTTTTGGACATTTGGATTATGAAGTCTCCAAAATGTATTCAAAATATCAGCCACTTTCACCTTTATCACCACCATTTTACTCACATGTCACAACTCCATAATTATATAACCTTTCATTAGCCTCCATTTTCATAATTATATGAGTTACCTTTGTGTTTTCCAAAAGTTAATGATTTCTAGTATTATAAGTGAATTAAATGGTTAAAACATAGAAAAATGACATATACTTGCTAATACTTAAAAGTGGCTTGAGTTTCATGACATGTGTAGGTCATTTGGAAGCTTCCAAGGCACCCTTATGTGGCCTCCAATGCTCAAATTCGAATTATCTTCAAGATATGGAAGAAGATTTGGATAAAGGTCAAAAAAGATATGTGTCTCATCATTATCTATTTGAGTTGTAACTCTACGAGATTTTATAGGGATCTAGAGAGAGAATAATAGACCTCCATTAATGAGGTAACTTCTTATGTTTTTGTATTTTTTTTTAAATGAGAGCCTCCTTTCCAAGGCATGTGTAAAATTGGGGAAATGCTCATGTTTTGAATATAGGATTTGGATTTGGCACTATGTTCATGAGTGATGTTCACCTTGATTTGGTTATGCTTGCATTTGGAGCCTCTCAACTTGGCATCTCTCATGCTTTTGGATTGGCCACTTACAATGTGTGAGATTTATTGTTTTTCATAGATTAAGATTTATTACTTTCATAGATTAAGATTTATTTCTTTCATATATTTTCCTGTGTAAGAGGTTAAGAGTGATTGTCTTTATTTGCTTTCTACCTAGAAGTTAAGAGCATTTGTTTTTTTTGCTTTCATATCTTTTCATGTGTGAGAGGTTAAGAGTGATTGTCTTTATTTGCTTTCTACTAAGAAGTTAAGAGAATTGTTTTTATTTGCTTTCATATCTTTTCCTGTGTAAGAGGTTAAGAGTGATTGTTTTTATTTGCTTTCTATCTAGAAGTTAAGCGCATTTGTTTTTATTTGCTTTCTTATCTTTTCCTATGTGAGAAGTTAAGAATGATTTTTTTTTTTGCTTTCATTTCTGAAATAGTGGTGTGCTTTTCAGTTCCTGCAAGATTGAAAGATTAAGATTTCAATTCCATGCGTTGTACTATAATTTCTTTTGAATTGAATGTTGAACTAGAATAGGTGAATTTAGTTTTTCATTATTTGGTTTCGTAATTAGATGGATATAAATTGGAAGTTAATTTCTAACATATATAGTGCACACATGTTTTGCAAGTTTTACGAAACCCACAACCAAATGATAGGTAATTAATTTGCCTCAACATTTTGGCGTTATTGCTAGGGAAGTGTGCATAGGAACTAGCTTTTTTCTTTTTTCAGTTTTTTTTCTAGATGCATGATTAATTTAAGCATGTAGATGCATAAATCATTGAGTTGCATACCATTTTATAATATATATATATATATATATATATAGTATATATATATATATATATATATATATTATATTGATACTAACCATTTATGGACAAAGGATCTAGAATGCATATTTTAGAGCACAAGGACTACATTGATAAATGGTATCGAAATGCGATTGCGCCACGACATTTATCCGTTCTTTAAGAGATCTTTGTGACAAATCTAGAGGTTAAAACGATTTTCATGTCCTCATGCACAATCAAGTACATTTTACAAATTTGGATAGGAACGTTGTAGAAAGTCTAATCCATAAAATGGCTCCATTGAAAACATTCATATACTTAAAAATATAATAAATAATAATAATAATAATAATTCAATTTTTCAATAGTATAAAAATAAGAAAAATAAATCAAGTTTGACTGCATTTTTTTCTTAATTCTTGAATTGCATTTTTTTTTAAGTTTTAGACTTTTTAGAATTTTATTTATTTTTTTACATATTTTTCACTAACCTCACAAAAATATTTTCAATAAAAAAAATCATGTTTTGATTTTAAATAATAATAAAAAAATCATGTTAGATTTTCAAAAAAAAAAAAAATCTTCATGTTTTTGAATAAGGGAAATGTAAATTTTTAATAAAAATTATCAATTCTTTTTTAAAGAAAATTGAGAAATTGACAATTTAAGCTCTCATGCAACCTGCAAAAAAAGAAATTCAAATGCATTAGCTTAAAAATCAAAACCCAATTTCAAAAAAAAAAAAAAAAATCATATATAAATCTTGCTTCAAATTGTTGCATATATATTCTTTTTCTGAAGAGCTGTAGAAATGAATCATCTCTACAGCCGAGCCTGAATTGATTCTGCATCCATCATAAAAAACTCTGTGTGTTGAAGGGCTTGGCATAGACTAATTTTTAAATCCAACTATCATAAATCTCTAACTCAAATGATACATATCGGTCCCTGCCCATGTAATTCTTGCACAGCATTTCGATGCACTTACTATATTTTCTTGGAGCCCTCAACTTTCCTCCTTTGTCACCATCTATTATTTCGCAGATCAATCAGATTCTTCAACATGAACCTCAGCCTAAAAGGAAGCCCTTGATTATTAAACATTTTTGTGATCTTATCGAGTCCATGTATCATGGAGCTAGTAGGATTTGCCTCTCATAGGATAGCTTTATTGTTGTCATTAGTTGTTGTTGTGTGAATGCATTGGGCACAATTGTTGGAATCCTATTGATAGATTGATCATGAAGGAATAGATTGGGGTGCCATCTTTGTTAGCTACTAAGGAGTATCCATTTCATGCCAAATCTTCAGATCTAACAGTCGTTTTGGAAGAAATACCTGAGCATTTCCCAGAATACGTGAGAACTTTAAAACGTCATTTTTAAAACATGTTTTCTGGCCAAATAAAAATGAATTTGGAAAAAATAAAACATGGGTTTTTCTCAAAACGGGGCTAACTATAAAACCCAAAATGATTTTCTCAAATTCATAACCAATTAGGAGATATTCAAGGTTCTCTGGAGCATTACTTGCCAGATTGCGTGAGAAAAACGGTTTTCAATTTAATGCAGAGATAGATAACTGCTTCAGTTGCTGCCATACTGAAAGGATAAGATCCAGTTTACTTGATCTACAGGAGGTGGATCCACTAAGAGAACACTTAGAGGTTTGAACATGAAATTTGTTTTGACCACAAAGTCGAATCCCGACAATGATGGAAAAAATCTCAGCTAAAAAAACAAATCTGGTTGTTGTGATTTGTGGCAGTTTCAACTCTTACAAATCCTTACGCATTCACACCCAATGTTTCTGAGTTAGATCCACCCCAGCGATGTTAGTGTTTAGTTTAGAGTTCTTATAATGATGTTGTTTCTGTAAAAGACCTTGCAAAACCAGAGAATCCTTATAACAAGAGGCGGAGGAACTTGTTGGCATATGGCAATAGTTAGGAAATGAATCATTTTCATCCCCCGAGAAATAACAGTGTTGGGATATTTAAGAAAGCAATGCATACTAGTAAAAAAACCTTGGCCCTTGTTGTTGCCATGAGAAAGTCAAGGGACAGTTCAGAGAAAGACGAAAATGATGCACACCTACCTCCACTGCCGCCTCAAGGTAAATGGCAGAGAAGCTTTGCATATCAAAGATCGTTTTCACTAACAGATTTACAGGGTGTTTAACTTTGATAACATCGTCATATTTCCATTGAGGTTTGTGGCAACTAAAAATAATTTGTCACTGTTTTCACCAAAACTTCACACTCCTCACCGCAGATTATGAAACGGTTTTCACTTCAAGATTTTACACATGAAATACATGGTAATTTCGTTTTTTTTATTACGTTGTTTTTTGTTATATTTTATTTTTTGTTACTTAGTGTTTTTAAATAAAATGTTATACATATTGTAATGTTTGATTTTTGTTATATTTTGTATTAATTAAATATAATGTTTGTATATATATTTTCAGTTTGTAAATATTATATATATATATATATATGTTATGTTTTGTTATTAGTATGGTTAATGTTTTGTTTTTCACTTTTTAAATTTTGTAATATTTCATTATTATTATTATTTTTTTTTTAAAAGAAAATTGTCATAAAAATTGATGTGTGAAATTCAATTTATAATTGGAGCAAAGTGAAAAAATTAATAAATAAATGAATGAATAAAAATAAGGGGAACTTTTGAGATGACTCACTTACACACTTGTAGAAGCAAAAAAAAAAAAAAAAAAAAAAAACGTTTTGTTTGCTAATTTTTCTGGAAGAGGTATTGATCAATTTGAAGATTGGACTGGTTATTTGTTTATAACAAAAATGCATAGTTGTGTGTACTTAACTGTCTGTTCAGGATTTTAGCTACAGAAACTGCGCAATTCTATCGCTGAACCATAATTCTGCAGCTGAAAAACAATTCTACAACTATGTATTTAACTTAATAATCTACTTGTCAACAATGCATTCTAATCAGAAAATCATAATAAAAATTTATTGGTTTTTTGTAATGATTATGTTTTCAAGCATAATGTAGGAATGAAGAAGAACTATGAAGGTGCTTCATCTACAAGATCGATTGATGAATTTTTTTATCGAAGATTCTTTTGTAGGAATCATTAAGCATTCGCAAATAATAGTTCTTTATCTTTATGAAATGCTATGATTCAAAGACAAATTGAGGAAATTGTGCATATCATCATTTTAGAAGTTGGATTTATTATCGCAATTATGAAATTGGACTAATCATTTGAAATGAAGACACATCATGAACCTGTTAATTATGCAAATTTTTCGTATGTACCTAGAGAAATTGATCACTTCTCTTTGAACACACTTACGCTTGTTTCCATATTAGTGCCATGTTTGTTTTTAGGTTCCAGGGCAATCGAAGAATTGAAGAAAGCCAATTATGCATGATTGGTTTTCTACAACCAATTTCAAGAGACGTGAACCAATTAAATCCATTTATTTCATCCATAAATGCCATCATTTTTCCTCTCTAAGCTCACAAACCATCTAGGCCTTTTTGGTAAGCATCATCATCATCATTTTCCTTGCGAAGAGTCACATGTTTCCTTACATTTTCCATTCACATTTTCCATAATTTCCATTCGTTAACCCATTAATAGAGAGATTCAACTCACTTACATGTTGATTTGTCCTTTTGTTTTCCGTTCACATGTTTACCTTCTTGTCATTTTCCTTTCCATTAAATAAACCTTGATCCACTGCAAAATTTTTCATTCATAGTTCTTCCAAAATCATCATTTCATACTCGCATTAGATAATGGAAGATTCATTAAGGCCTCCCTTCTAACAAGTCTTGTCCTATCGACATCAACACATTATCTAGGTTCACGGCTAGAGTCCTTAGTAGTACCTTGAGGCTTGTATGCATCAATGACAAGTTCTCTCACTGGGAATACATCAATGTCCCTTGATCGTTAGATCTTGCAAGTGGCTCGACATCAGCTCATCTATTTGCACTTTGCAAGATGTACTTAGGTACCTTGGCACTTGTTGACATCATTGGCGAGTTTGTCTCGCATTGATTAACGAAATTCATCAATGGCTGGTAATCCAATGACTTCTCTTCATGCTCGACAACAATGCATTTATTCGCATGACTAGAATTGTACAATCGGGTGTTGTAGCAGGTGAAGACTATATTATTTCATCATTTTGCAATAGATACAGCAGATTTAGCAACATAAATAAAAAATCCACTTTCACCACCTCATCCACCATTTATGCAACCAAGAAGCAGATGAAATTCTATATTCTATTCCATGATCCAACAACGGCTACAAATTCTCTACATATGCACAATTTGTCCACTTCCTAGGTAAGTAAAGGTATGTTCTTTTCTAGCTTTTAATCATATAATTCCTTGAATACTAAAATTATAATTTTTGGAAAATACTTCACCATATTTCCTTTCTCATTTGTAAAAAAAAACTGTGTACACCTTTAGCTTGGGGGAAAGGACATCCATTTATTATCACATCCATATCACTTCATTCCATTTCACTTCATTTCATCATAACATACTCATCCTAATTAATTATGATTGCATTATGGTTCAAAAGTTTTGTGATTTGCAAATAAATGTCTAAATGATGAGCATATTATATGGCTGATTTATGCATTCTTAAACATGTTCAATGAATCTTGCTGCAACAAAAAGAAACAAGGTATTGAAACAAAAAAACCAATACCAATTAAGATTTGGTTGTCACACAAGAACCAACCAAACATGTCGCAATTCAATGTATGACAAGAAATACTTTGCAAAACGAAATAAAATTGTCAAATACTATCAAATTCAAAGTTTAAGGACATATGATATAAGACAATCTCATTCAAAAGCAAATCATGATAAAGCAATGAAGTAGATTGCATGAGGACATGCAATAACGTCAGTTGGGGGGAATGTAGAGTCTCCAAAATGTATTCAAAATATCATACACTTTCACCTTTATCACCACCATTTCACTCACATGTCACAACTCCATAACCATATAACCTTTCTTTAGCCTCCATTTTCATAATTATATAGGTTACCTTTGTGTTTTCCAAAAGTTAATGATTCATGGTATTATAAGTAAATTAAATGGTTAAAACATAGAAAAATGACATATACTTGCTAATACTTAAAAGTGGCTTGAGTTTCATGACATGTGTAAGTCATTTGAAAGCTTCCAAGGCACCCTTATGTGGCCTCCAATGCTCAAATTCGAATTATCTTCAAGATATGGAAGAATATTTGGATAAAGGTCAAAGAGGATATGTGTCTCATCATTATTTATTTGAATTGTAACTATATGAGATTTTCTAGGGATCTAGCGAGAGAATAATAGACCTCCATTGATGAGGTAGCTTCTTATGTTTTGTAGAAATAGGAGAGCCCCCTCCTTTCAAAGGCATGTGTAAAGTTGGGGAAATGCTCATGTTTTGAATATAGAATTTGGATTTGGCACCATGCTCATGAGTGATGTTCACCTTGATTTGGTTATGCTTGCATTTAAAGCCTCTCAACTTGTCACCTCTCATGCTTTTGGATTTGCCACCTACAATGTGTGAGATTTATTGTTTTTCATAGATTAAGATTTATTTATTTCATATATTTTCCTGTGTGAGAGGTTAAGAGTGATTGTCTTTATTTGCTTTCTACCTAGAAGTTAAGAGAATTTGTTTTCATTTGCTTTTATATCTTTTCCTGTGTGAGATGTTAAGAGTGATTGCCTTTATTTGCTTTCTACCTAGAAGTTAAGAGCATTTGTTTTTATTTGTTTTCATATCTTTTCTTATGTGAGATGTTAAGAGTGATTGTTTTTATTTGCTTTCTACCTAGAAGTTACGAGCATTTGTTTTTATTTTCTTTCATATATTTTCTTGTGTGAGAGGTTAAGAATGATTTTTTTCTTTCATTTTTGAAATAGTGGTGTGCTTTTCAGTTCTTGCAAGATTGAAAGATTAAGATTTCAATTTTGCGCACTGTACTATAATTTCTTTTGAATTAAGTATTGAATTAGAATAGGTGAATTTGGTTTTTCATTATTTGGTTTCGTAGTTAGATTTATCTAAATTGAAAGTTAATTTATAGCATATATAGTGCACGCATGCTTCGCAAGTTTTACGAAACCCTCGGGTTGACAATTAAATGATAGGTAATTAATTTTCCTCAACATGGATGCGAAAATAAAACTTGTGTATGACAAAGCTTGTTGCAAAAGGCTTGAATTTTTTTAATGTGAAATCCCCAGGGTTTGAAGATAAAACCCTAGAGTTGGACCTAGATCAATGTTTTTGCTGACAAAAGAAACACTAGTTCATGTAAGGAAGGAAGGAATGCACCTAATGATGAAGATGAAAATGATGAGTTTCTATATGGATGATTTCTACATGATGGCAAGGATCAAGAGGGAATTGACAAATTCCTTTCAATCCTCAAAAGATAAGTATCTTATATCTCTCTCCTTATTTTTTTATTTTTATTATTAGCTAGCCTTTTGTCTTTGTAACTCTTTGTTGGAGTATACCTTTTTTCTCCCATAATCTCCTTATGAGGGTTGAAAATACATCATAAGTGCTACCAATCCTTTGGCAACAAATGAAAGCATTTGGAAGAATGAAGCAAAATTTTATGGCAAGAGGATTCTCCCAAGATTAGTGATTTGTGATAAAGATAGAGAAGTTGTACTATCATCATGACTATAAGAGTTCCTAGTTCAGAGGGATTTGGCAAGCCAACGAGTTTGAAGGATTCTCCCTATTAGTGTCAATCTTGTTAGCCTATCACCTGGATCAAAAATGCTTTTACCATGTTTATTCAAGCATTCACCATCAAATTTTTATGTTACTAGGTTTACACAACAAATTTGGCCATTGAATAGTCAGTCTAAAGGTTGAAATCATCGTTTGAAAATTCACTCATGTTGGTCACTTATCACACTTTAGGAAGGTTTCACAATGAAAATGGGTTTGTCATCATCATCAATCCATTAGGTGTTAGGTCATCTATTAGGTCACTAAGGTCTCCAAGGTCCATCATTTCTATAAAAAAACTAGCAATAAGTCAAACATGACAAAGCAACTGTTGAAGAATTGATCATGATTATCCACACACTCCTCATATTCTCATGATATCAAAGGTTTCAGAAAAGGAAGCTCCAGCACTCAGGAAAGCAAAAGCACATTTGCAATGGTAAAGGTAAACTCTGTCTTCATAAAGTGAAAATCAGTTCCTAAAGGAGGGTGGGTTTCTTTTCCTTTTGAAAAAGTGAGGAAATTTTTCCTATATAAACAAAAAATCCCCATAATTCTTTCATTCTTATCCTATTCACTCTTTACCATCAAGCCCTCTCGCCCAAAAAATAAAAAAACTTGTTTTCCTAGGAGAAAATAGCAAAAATTTGAAGGTGTTGCACGTAGAAACACTGCACTACACTTAGGAGACAAGCGTTGCACTTCTATGAATTGTGTTGTGTTTTGGCATTGTGCATAGGAACATTGCGCTACGCGCAGGACAGAGTACCCCGAAACTCACCAAAATTCTCCCAAACTTCAAATTTTCACTTGCAAGCTTGGTTTAACTGTCTTCTAAGCTAAGGAACAAGTAAGTACACCATCACCCTTCATCTTTTGTTTTCCCAATTTCATTCCATGTCAATAGTTTTTCAAGTTAGGGTTTGTAGCAAATTTTGCATGGGAAGTGTTAGGGTGAAAATGGCCATCATAATTTTTTATCTCCAAAACATGTAAATTGATATCCTACACCTGCATACATGTTTGATGAGTCATTTTGACCAGTTCATCCACCTCAAAACTGTAACGAATAAAATATATAAAATAATATAAATATAATGTAAATGATAATAATCATAAATAATAATTAGTTAAGCTAATAATTAGGTTGAAGAGGCATGTTTGATAGGACATGACTCTTCATGAAAAGGCACTTACTTGATTTATAAGCAAGCCTCTCGTTCTCATTGTATACCAATTCATTCTTATTCATATTTAATATAATATTTGTACCCTCATGGATATCTTGTTATTCCAAGTCTTTTGGAGTAATTAATTTGTAGAAGGAACTTTGTTCACTTCAAAAACAAATTTTAAACACTGAAAAAGCAAAACCCTAGCTCATTCCTAGAGTTCTTTTTGGCAAATTTCATCATAAACTCTCTTGGTCTCACTTGCAAGCAACAACATCTTTTCACTATTTTCTTCACTGGATTTCATTGGTGAGTTCAAGGAGAATTCTAGCAATGGTTTTCGATGGATCCTTATAGCCACAGACTCTTTTACCAGGTGGGTTGAGGAAATACCCACGAAGAGGGCAACCGAGAAAGTGGTAATGGATTTTTCAGGAAGATAATATAATCACCAGGTTCGGTGTCCCAGCAAAGATTACAACAGAGAATCCCAAGGCGTTCAGTTCAGCAGATTTATCTACCTTTTGTTTCAATTATCTTCTTCATATTAGTGGATTCCGTTTCGCTGCTTATATAGAAGGAGTCAAGGTAGTGGGTAGTTTAGGCTTTCCAGCATACTTAGGATTGGTATGATCCCTTTCCATCCTTCTTGCTATTCTTTTTGCTTGCTCAGATTTAGATATACTGAGCCCCCCTCGGCTGGCCAGCCACCCTCTCAATGCCAGGCACTCGTTCGATGCACTACGCATACCTTCCATATCTAGATCTCATTGCAAAGTTGTCAATAGCAGATTCCGATCGAGATCAAGATCCAGCCATTGAAGCAGACAACACCTACACTAGCAGCACCCCCACTAGCTTCAGTAGTTCCAGTCATTTTCATCAGTTTTCAAAGTCATCTCATCTTTCCTAAAACCCCTCCCATCATTTTGTCAAAATCTCCTACATATCACTTCATTTCCATTCACACCCCACATCTTATTTTCACTTCCTGCTACTAGTAATTTGTGTCATCATGGACGCAGAATATTTGCCAAAAAGAAAGAGACAACTCAAAGGAGGGAGGATTCTCAAATATGAACCATAAGAGTGCAACCCAATCAACTCCTATCCTTTCATCAAACAATGCTTTGAGGATGTTCACTGCTTGGAATTTTGCATAAGGGTAAGTGAGGCAGGGTTTTATGAGAAACTGACAGATTGGGTAGCAACACAACTGAAAGGAGAGACTGTTGTCATTGCTAGTATTGAGTTAAGTTTCTCAGTGGCCTCCATCTCAATAGCAATTGGCTTACCAAACAATGATGAATATTGGTTCAAAGGAATGAGTCTAGATCTTGAAAACTACAAGCCTTTCCTAAAGACGCCATACAGAGATACATATACTCACCTCATGCCTTTCAGATATTTACTCAAGAAATATGCCCCTTTAATGAAAACTATCATGAGGTTCTTTACTTGTGAAGGTAGATTCTCCAGGTTGTATGCCTATCATATTCGCCTCTTGATGCACTTCACATCTCAAAAGCCACTCAACATGTGTAATACCTATTCAGGAGCATTTCAAAAATGTCTGAAAAGATACAATTAAAGGAAAAGAGCACTCCCCAAGCTTGTTCCATCACAGTCTCATCAAAACCATTGTCCTTCACCAGCTGGTAGAGAGAGGTATGGCTTGGAAAGCCTTTTTAGAAGCAGCTTTAAAATGGCATGAGGAAAACGCAGCGTCTCAGTTTCCAAGTGCACCAAAACAACAAACAGAAATGGGGTCATCTAGACAAACAGTGGAGAAGACTCAGCTACCCAAACTTGAGGTGACCAAAGTGTATAAGAAAGGGCAAAGGCTTGTATTTTCTTCTCACAAAGAGAAAGGGTCCAAGCCTTCTTCATCGACAAAGCAGGAAACAACAATAAAGGATAAGCGCATAGTGGAACATGAGTTTGAGCTTATTGATTTAGAGGTAGAAGATCAGACTTCAATCATGAGACAGACTATCAGGGACAAGGACGACCAAATCAAGGAGCTGGAAATAAATCTGGAAAGGGAAAAGTATGTTATATCATTCCTTGAACAGGAAAACAATCAACTCAAAGCAAAGGAGTTGATCCTAGAAAAGGAAAAAACCAAGTTAATGCAACAAATTGGCAAAGGTAAAGAGATCGTGACATCAAGCAAGCCTAAAGCATCAGAGATGAGAGGAAAAAGGAAAAGACCAAAGACAAGAGGCGTCAAGAAAGCTTTGCTAGAGGAACAAGAACAAATTTTGCTTAGTGAAGACCTTGACCTAGAAAAAAGGATTGCCCTAGAGGTTCATTAAGATAAAGAATATTGGCTTAATAGGGTGAATGAACACTTGGAGAAGCTCCTTGAGAAGACAAACGAAGACAATCAATTGCTCAGAAACATGGTGGATCACTATCAAGCTCAAAACATGATCACCAATGTCAAGGTAAAGCAACTTGCAAAAAAGCTCAAGGAGGCCAAAAAAAGACCAAAAGGATGAGGGAAACTTGGAGATGCTTGTTGAAGCATCCACAAAACTATAATAAAGATATTTTTACACTTCCCTCCAATTTTGAGAAAATTTTGAGCATTTTCAGTTTTTTGAGAATTTTTGGTCCAAGTTCAAAAATTCAGCTGCTCCAAAGCGTTGTGCTTTTTCCTCGGGACTCCATTTTGAGGAAAGGTCTACACTTTTGGAAAGGTCTTGACATTCTCAAAAAACCATTTGCCCAGATTTTGCAGAGCTGGTTTAGTTTTGGAGAAAAATGCAAAAAAGTGGCAAAAAACTAGCATTCTGGACCATTTTTTGACAGGCGCTGTGCTTCTGGAGCGACCTTGGGAGAATGGATTTTTGAAGGTCTCCCCATGCTCCAAATTCAAAAATTCAAACTGTTCTGGAAAATAGACTTGAAGGGCTAATTTATTGTTCTCTCAGATTTGCATTTTGACCCCCGGAAAGCACCTAAAAATCAGCTCAAAGTCGGTGCTGCGCTTCTGGACTTTCTGTGTTTTTATTTGAAAATTTTCACTATGTAAAATTTCTAGTTTTTAGTCTGACTTGATCAAATTCAAGATTCTCTATGTAAGGGAACTATTTACGAGGCTAGGTGATGTAGGCATGAATAAATGTACATCATAAGTAGTTTTTTTTATGTTCAGTAGGCCTCATAAAAGAAACAAACTCCTAAACAAACTCTTCATGAAGTGTTTGAGTTGCACCTTCTCACTCTCACTTGTTGGTTGAGAAAATCTTGGAGTCAGTTCCTCCACCAAAGAATTCGACTCCTGAAGGTGGGAAAGTGGTTTAGGAGAGTCTATAAGTATCATTTCATTTCAAAAAAAGAGGGTTGAACTTTTTGTGAAGGAGACTTGCATTGTAATCATCTTTCAGCTAATAAAAATACAGGTTGCAGCGATTTTCAAGGAACTCTAACCCAGTGAGTTTCATGGTGCTTGTACTTCATTCTTTTTGTTTTCTCATGGTCTAAACATCTTTATCTACATTATATCTCTTTTTTCTATGAATGCCTTATGATAAAATACTCAGAATTCTTGTTTTTCAAGCTCTGTTATCTGGTTTTCATAGTTATGTGTTTTGTCTTCCTAAGCTAATGAAATCATGCTTATTTATGCTCATTAGTTTCTTCCTCACTATATCCTCTATACTACATTGACAAATACTCAAATTACACCATGGCTTCTGATATCTAGCTCCTTCTTATGTTTGCTCCTACATTCCCATAGCCTAGACCTACTTGTGGCTCCAAACCCTAAGTTCAGCAAATACTTGAAAAACCATATTTTCACAAACAAACAAAAAAATACATATATCTAGCCTAAAATTCATTTGCTTTAAAGTCATATCACTAATAAGAGACTTAGAGAGATCCCTTTCATGCTCAGTAGGGCCAACGACTGAGCTGAAGTGGTTTGAGGTTACTCTTGTTGATTTCCTTTTCAACGTAGGAGATTGTAAGGACTAACACTTCCAAAAAGATGGAGAGGACTATGAGGAGACAATTGATTCATTTGTCATAACTACCTCAAAGTTTTAACGAGTAGAAGGACTCACATGATATAGGGAGTATCCAGGATTTCCACTGCAGAATCTATCGCAGTGTCAGAGGGAAAACCTAGTCAGGGTGACAGATACAAGAATATACAAATTGGGCACATAGTGCAGAAGACAAGAAGAGCACGTTAGGATGACACTTTAGTTTTGGATTCTACTTTGATTTTCTAGATGAGAAAGAAGCAAAAATCTGTTGCACCCAATAGAATCTATCCCAGTGTCAAAGGGAGAACCCAGTCAGGGTGTCAATTGCATGAATATGCATATTGGGCATAGAGTGCATAAGACAGGAAGAACATGCCAAGATGACACTTCAATTTTGGATTATGCTTTGATATCCTGGATGAGCAAAAAACAGACATATGTTGCACTCAACACTGCAAAGACCAAGTATATTGCAGCCAATTAGGTGAGTTGTGTAGTAGCATGGCTTCAGTAACTGCTTGTAGGATTGTTTGATTAGGTACAAGAGATGACTATGATGACAAGTTGAAGCACATTGAGATCAGGTACCACTATATATGAGACATGATATAAAAGGAAGCAATGGTGCCATAATGCATTTCTATAGACAAGAAGGATGTTAACATTCTCACAAAGCCTATGTCCCAAGGTGAAGTTTCTATACTTCAGGGACAAGGTTAGATTAGTTGAGAATACTTCCCTAAGTTAAAGGGAGTGTTGATGTTGTCACATCAAGGGGCATACATTCACCCTAGGTCAGAATATAGACAAGTCAAAGTATTGACAAGGGACCACAAAATGTGGCTAGGGAAAATGGCCTAGAGAGTATCAAGGCCCAGAGTGCTCCCCAAGTGGGCGAGTGAGTGCCTTCAGCATCGAGAAAGAGAGTTACCATTCAATTAGCATGCAAGAATGGTAATAGTCCAGGGTTTCTCCATAGGTCATAAGTGTTGACCACGTTCCAAGTGACGACTTTGATAATTGGTGAATTTCTCCAAGTGACGACTTGTTGAGCATGATGTTGATACAGGATGCTTTCCATGGGCAATGGATTGACACATCAACATAGCTAGCTCATTCAACCTTTTCCTTAGGACAATCATTCTTTGTGGGTCAAGTATGTTGACGAGAATTAGGAAGAATGGTCCTAGAGGCCTAGAATTACTCAACCATAGATTAGGCTTAGGGCTACTCTCTAGATAGGTTAAGTGATCACATTTACCATCATGGCCTAGAATGAGGCCTATGGATTTACGACGAGGATTACTCAAATGGATTCAGTGTGTCCCTAGGGTTTCACCATGGGTCAAATAGATTGACCAAGATGACGGTGAACCAAGACTATTATGTATACCATGGGTCAAAGGCACTAACCAAAATCATGGTGACTAGTTGATGCAAATGATGTACCATGGGTTCGAGACACTAACCGAAAATATGGTACCTAGTTGATGTTGTAGATTTTACCATGGGTCAAAGTTGTTGACTAAGATTATGGTAATTAGATGGTGTTGATACTAATAGCAATGTTTAACCTTTTATTAGAGAAACTTTTCAACAAGAGAACATCTAGAAAAGTCATTATGAATACCTCCCTAGCTAAGAGGGAGTGTTGAAATTTGTAGCTATGGTTGGTTGTCATAATTAATGTTTTATCCCTTCAAATATATGTAATAATAAATCCAAGACATGTTCTTCATGTCCACTTCAAAGAGAGGGAATTTTGAATTTCTAAATTTGAAATTTTGGCTCCAAGAATGTCAAGTCGGCCCTCCAAAATATCAAGTTGGCCTAACCCTTCGGACACACCACTTCAGGTTCATCCAATCACTATATATACCCATTAGACTTCATCAATTGGGAGGAAATTCATATTACTTTTGTTCAAGCAAAAATTCACTTCTATTCAAGTGGAGGATAAAGACAAGGGAAGATTGAGTTTAAAGGGCAAGTCAAGAGTCTGGGAAAACCTCACTTCTGAAGCAACAACAAACCAATTTCTAAGGCAATAAGATGAATTTCAAGGGGCCAAAATTTCATATCGATGAGATTTCAGGAGGCCAAATTTGTCTCTAGTTGACCAAGTTTGACCTGGGTGTGGTTTTGGTTAGTTTGACTTTGTTTTTATTGGAAAAACATATTGTATCTCTTATTGCATTGAATAATTTCTCTAAGGAAAAGCTTGTTGGGTTTTGCCCCAAGTGGGTTTTGCCATGGTAAAATTTTGTGTCTCATGTGTTTGATTGTCTCTTATGATCCTACTACCATAAATATTTCTATTGTTGATGTCTTATGTGTAATTTCTTAATGATGAATAAAAATATGAAAAAAGTTAAATCACTAGATGCAATTTTTTTAACAAGAATGAGTACCTTTTGTATTAAATCTGCACTCGGTCGCAGAAAATACTCGAGAGAATTACATTGACATGTTGCTCAAGGACATATGGGATGTCAAACTATATCTAATTACCCTTACCCAGATTACAACAAAAGCCCCATAGCCTATCAATGCTCTTATTTTCCGAGTAGAGTATATACGGCAAAATTGAAACAAAAACCATAAATTCTTGTAACTAGATATTACAAAATTGATTAATCAAAAGGATCTATTGGGCAATTGAGGTCGATATCCCGAGGAAATTTCATTGTTGGGTTGTCTAGTTGGGCACCCTATAACTTGAGGTATGAAATGATACTACAGAGTGCATCAACCTCATCCTCTAAACACACAATTCCTTATTGCAGAGTTACGATTATGTCAAAGGTCTTGCAATCTCAGGCTCTTTGCTGATATAACATAACATGTAGGTCATACAGTTTGGAATTGATAGTTGCATATTCTTTTTTGCAGTGGTCACATACAAATGAGGTTGATGAGTCGGAAGCTGAAGAGCTTGAATCCATGGGGAGGGCACATAGAAGCCGGCGTCGAGAGAGAAATATAAGGCCAACTATGGAAAGAAAAGAGCCAAGTTGGATGTTCCCAAGAAAACTCCCAGTACTCAGAAGATTTTGGGAGGACAGCCATAAAATACCTGTGGAGGCTGCAAAACCAAATATAGAGACAAAGCCTAGAGAAGAGGGGCAAATCGCACTTAATTGTGACTCCTTGTCGCTGACAAAGCTACAAAATGAGACCACGAAGCTATCAGAGTTGTTCCAAATTCTCATAGAGCCACGAAAAAGAAAATTGAGATGTTTACCTAAGACCCAGAGAGGGCAAGGCACCAAATTACCCAACTGCAATGGTGCTTACCCTAAGATCAGAGATCACAACGGAAGAAGGCTCGAAGAGAAACCCAAATCACATCATTGAGCTTCCAAGTGCACAAACGATTGGACACCACTCTTGCTACCGTAGGTTTGCACTGCTAATTCCTCAGAGGATAACAAAACCAAAACCCACTTTGCTCATAAGGAGTGAGTGTTATTATGCTTCCTCTTCCCAATTTATTCACATTACAATTTGAGAATCACATATGATCTATCAATTCCCCATTATGAATTCCAAAGCCCCGAGATAGTGCAATCGTCACAAGATGATCGGAGAAGACGTCTTCCTTGTATGCCATGAGTTCGGAATTAAGAGTCGGTCTAATATTCACCAATACAATTGAATGAGGCATGCTTGTAGAGATGAAACCATGGAAAACCATAAGATCTTGATTAAGGGTAGAACTAATCCATGTAGGAGCCATTAATTGTGGCACGCTTGCATGAGGTCAACGTCCATACGATGCCATGTTGGGTCAGCGTGAGGCATCTGCGGTAATCATACTTGGATATGTAAGATTAATAGTATGCATTAACTTATCATATGAAGCAAACATATAGGGAAGGGGAGTGGAGTAGGGATGGGGCACAACAAATCATGGGAGGGAGGGATAGGTTTAGGGGATATAAGGGAGTCAACCATGGGCACCATGAGGGATTGGAAACAAGTAGTTCTAGGGGAAGTACAGGAGTCAACCTTGGGCATCATTAGGGAATGGTAGCATAACCAACGATATCATTTATTTCAGTTTGTCCTTTGCCCAAAAGACATGCCTTACTAGCTAGGAGATCCACTTCAAAATTGAGATTTACGAGTATGTGACAGGGGGAGGTGCTAGAGAAAGATGGGAGAATACCCATGATTCGATGAAACAATAGAGTTAACATGTTATCTTTTGGAGGGGTGCTGCTTCTCAATTGTCGATAATAAGGAAAGAGTATCTCAGTATGGTAATGTCTTGGACACCCCAGTTGTGAGCTATTCTTAACCCCAAGTAGAGCCCATACATTTCTGCCTAATTGTTGGATTTTTGACCAAGTCCCCAGGAAAATTTGTCCACAATTATTCCTTCAAAATTTAGAAATATCCCTGCCCCTCCGGCCACCCCTCTCCTTAGAAGTAATTATCAGCTAAGAAGACTTTTGAAAAAAAAAACGCAATTGCATTTACCCCATACATGTCACTTGGTATTTTTAAACCTAGAGTATTTTAATGAGAAGACCATATTTTATGAGCATGGAGATGTTATACATTGTAAGACATGTAGTGAAAGGTGTTCCCTAATGAAGAAAACCAATGTTGGGTCCTTGTCAACTACAAGATTATAGGTCAATGAAATTGTTTGTCCATGTCAATGCTATCATGAAAGGAAGACTAGGTTGCCCTTAATCCATTCATTAAATTCTCTTATTATCTACTTATGAGAATTTATTATCATTTTATCATCATTAGTCTTACTTTTAAACTCTTGCCACTTGCCAAAGTCTTTAGTAGGGAAATTTTGATAGTGATATGGCACAACTTAAGAGATTGTCTACTCAAATTTTAATGTTATCCTTGAAATGCATTGGGGTGCAAATGCAATTGAAACATGTTTAAGAAAAAACATTCCAAAAATTGCAACCAGCAAACACCAAAAGCACTTTAGTGACCTTGTTTTGTCTATTATAATCTCTTACTTTGCAAGAGGGAAATACAAGTGAGAAACATGAGACTAATCTTAAGTTACCTAAACTTTTGAAACTGAGGTTTGATTTGAATTGACACCTGCGGCACTCAATTACTAACTAGAGAGTATCATTTAGCAATTGGTTTGGGCAATGTAGATCTTACATGGGATTGGCTTGTATTAGAAGAGGGTCCTATGTTTCAGCTTGAATAATTGGGAACCTTGAAGATCAAGCAAAACAAGATATAGAAGAAACATTAGTTTTTTTACCTTCATAGATACCATGGTTATAAACAGATGCATGCTTCTAGTTCCTGTATTGATCATTTTTAGACTCATTTTTAGACTCAAATCATATATGAGATATTTTTTCACACATCAAAATTTGGATTTTTATTGATATATACATTGTATGGCCATGTTTTTTTTTTAATATTAATGAAAAATACCTTCACACATCAAAGTTTGGATTTATATTCATATTGTATATGATATAAACCTGGCTTTATTGAATATCAGTGAAAAAATGCTTTTTTTTATCAATGTGTATTTATCTTATTTTTCTGTCCTCACCCTTTTTTCCTATGAATATCGAATTGTTAGCCAACGCCAAGGAGAGCTGGGGTCGAATTTTCCACAAGTATTTCCTTGAAGACGAAGGATAGCTACCATGATATATTGCCAACTTGTCCACATGTCCCCTGTTTGTTCCTACTTCCCGTTGGTACACAAGCAAACAAATTATATAAGATGCCACTCTAGGAGAAAGCATGGTATTCCACTCGTTGCCTTTTTGGTTGGACGAAAGATTTACAAAGCAGAACACCTTGCTCGTCTGATAGGACCAGTGACTGGTAAAAACAACCCGAGGTGTTTTCATTGGCATGTAGTTATTGTTAATCAAGATCAGAAATATTAATTCATCCAATTTATGGACTATAAAGTATTATGGTAATTACATTTTTATAATCTCTGCAACACCTTAGTTTTTTGAATTGATGCTTGAGCTCCCTGTCAAAATATTGCTGGGTGCATTGGCTATGAGCAAACAATACTGCTAGTCATGAATTTTGTTAATTATTTTCCAATAAAGGAGTGTAAATTTAGACATTTTTTCCCTTCTGTAGATATTATTGTGAAATATAAACCTTTAAATAACGTTCAGATCTGTCTTTTACCTCTCAAAGGGCTTCAAAAATAAGTCCATACTTTTCAGTCACCTTCTCACCAAACACTCTGAGTAGCTTA
This sequence comes from Pinus taeda, assembly GCA_000404065.3. Lineage (NCBI taxonomy): Eukaryota > Viridiplantae > Streptophyta > Pinopsida > Pinales > Pinaceae > Pinus > Pinus taeda. The sequence goes on along the minus strand of APFE031309162.1, from coordinate 94,047 downwards.
ATGACATACTATCAAGGTCATGAAATTAAAACAACTCAAAAAACAAAATTATCACAAGGCCACCATTAACTGCAAGTCCATCTTCAACCTAAAAGAAAATCAGCCTCGTCCCTTTGCCTGGAAAGCACTTCCGATAGCAAGACTTCCAAGAAAAATTACATTAGGTTGCATATTAATAGCTTATCAAAATTGTTTGAACAGCGTCGTGATTTTGCAAAAACTATTGTGACCTTGACTTTACATATAATGGCTGCCATTTTCAATCTCTCTGGAGTAGATTATAAAACAAGTTCACCTGTATAAATTTTGACCCCTTCGATATTGAGCAGGTTAGATCAATCATGAACTACTATTATCCAAGAAACAATAGATGTGAGAGGAGAAAATTGTGACATACCTTTCGTGAATCTACCAGCACCTAGAAACTTCTAACCTATAACAAAACACGGGCAGAAAATATTCCATAGTATGAGATGCATAATGAAACCTAAAAGTACACACTGTTTGCACATTATTTGTAATGGTCTCCTTTATTAACAATGGCTTCAGTGAAGCATTCAATACTGTACACTCGAAAATGAGAAAGACCGGATACGTAGAATTGATGTTATCTTAATGCTCGATACCATACAGCTTATAATTTTACAAAGGTGCAGGCCCTCGTTTGCCTGCTTCACATGAAAGAAAACAAGGTATTTCAGACATGCAGCACACTTTCGCTTCCTGAAAATCAAATCTGAATGCAAATTCTTGAATCAAATATTAGCTGTATTGTATTGTTAAGGCATAAATACCAACAGCAAAACAGCTCAACCATTCTACCCGTTGATACCCTTAAGATTCACTGAAAGGCAGCCGCTGCTGCCCATCCTCAACTGCATTTCTCCATATCCGGTATCTAATACCTAGTTTGTCATAGGATACTGGCAAATTCCACACGTTTGATCCTCTGACCATCCTGTCTTGTTGCCCAATCACCAGCCTAAGGTCTTCATTTAAAACCTGTGCATACAAAGAAAAGGCATTTTAGCTAGGATCGTTGCCACACGATAATGCCAAATAAAGAGAAAGAAGCAAACTCCAAGGAAATGCCAACTGAGCCAAATCAAATGTCATAAATAAAATGCAAATGATTTTTTGGAGTTACCTTATCAGCAAAATGCCTCCACAAAATGTGCATAAATGGAATATGCTGCAGCAGAGGTGCGAAGTCCAGTGACATTCGATAAAGCAACCGAGTTTTCTGTCTAGAAGAAGGTATACAGACATGTAATTGGTGCAAATGTGTAGAACAGTTCTGAGTGCTTCTGCCTTCTATTTTACCAGGTTTCGAGATTCCAATAGTAGATAACACCATGCAAGGTGGCCGGAACTCCATATCTATAGGGTAAGGATCCCAGTAACCTTGCAACCCAGTAGCTGGAGTCATAAACTTCACAAAACTGCAGAAAAAACAAGGAATAAGACATGCAAAATCAAAAATTTATAATCATCCCCAATCTAATACTGTAATTCTAAATCACATGCCAATGTTGCAAATGGCCTTGAAGTTCGAGCGAAACCAGAAGATATGACATACACAATTAAACTTTCTTTCTTTGTTTTCCCCAAATAAAGTCTCAACCCGCCACTGGGCACATCACACAACATGAACACCTACATCAAAACCGATGTGTCTCGACCACCGCAGTTGCTTTTCTTTTAGCAATTTATATCAACAGCATAGGGAGAATTCAATTGTGAGAAAATATCATAAATCAGATACTTTGGTTGCCTATAACAACTAAGATTGAGATGATGCTGTCTCAATGTACATTGGTCAATTAGAATGGAAACCAGGGCGGCTGTACCCAGTTGTAGGAAACAGAGGAATAAAAGATGGTAGCCATTGTTTTAGGGAGAATGAAAATGCTGGTGTTGAAGTTAATGTTAATGTTTTGAAAGGAGTAAGTTAATGAGGGTGTAGTGAAGTTAATGTTTTGAAAGGAGTAAGTTAATAAGGGTGTAGTTTAATTTATAGATTAAATATTTTTTTATGGGAATTCATCAAAATTCAGCAATACAATTTCAAGATTTTTTGTTGTTTAAAATACATTTTTGAATGCATAAATAGATTCAGCACCCTTGAAAATTCCTGGGGAATTCCAATTATGCAGATTAAATAATTTAAACTCAAGTTTTTTAAAATATCTGTCCAACTTTGATAAAAATTAATCAGAAAAATAATCCTGAAAAAAAGCTATTTAGTTAGACTCCACAGTTAATAAATAAATGAATTAATTTGTTTTTAGCTTATTTCTCTTAGAAGTTAAAATTTTGTGTTAATTTACTCATGTCTTTTTTAATAAAGCAATGCATTAATAAGTATTTTTTAATAGACTAATAAACCAATATATTAATAAATATAAAATGATAAGATGCGATGGTCCATTCTGAGGTGGTGTGTAATCATATCTCTGATCATCAGCCCATCGCCCTTCACTGGAGGAGGGGTGATTTCAGAGGCGGGACTCCCTTTAAGTTTAATCGGGTTTGGCTTGATGACCCGGATTTTAATTGCCTTGTGCGGGATGTCTGGAATCGTGATGGGTTTTGATCCCTCTCCCCCATGATGCATACTCACGAGAAGCTAATGACCCTCCAGATGGAAATTAAGGCATGGGAGAAAAGAAAATGTAGGCATATGAACAAAGAATTAGATGACATATCTAAAGCATTACAAGACCTCCGCCCACACCTACTTGAGCACAATCTTCCTGTTGATATCAGAAATCGCATACATGCTCTAGAACTCAAAAAGAAACATCTTCTACTTATCAAAGGGACCACCTAGCGACTAAAGAGCTGGGCCATTTGGCTTTGAGAAGGGGACAAAAATACTAAATTTTTCAGAGATATCCAAACTTCTGGAGGAATGTAAATTCCATTTGGGAGATTAATGATGCGGCTGAAACTAAGGTTCAGTTGCAACAAGACATTTGCAAAGCTGCTGTTCACCATTTTCAGAATGCTTACTGTCAACGGGATTTGGACTATCCGAAGGATCAAATCTAGGTTGTGGAATTATTTCCAATCATGTTCGATCAGGCTGCTAACTCAGCTCTTTTTAACCCTGTTTCGGAGGAGGAAATTTTGGGAGCACTAAAATCATTCAAGGGGGATGAGACCCTCAGACTTGATGGGTGGACAGTGGAACTCTTCACTCACTTTTTCGACCTCATCAAACAAGATCTTGTGGACATGGTTGAGGAATCCCGGACTAGTGGCTATATTCATCCCCATATTAACTCTACATACATCGCGCTTAATCCAAAAAGGTCTCCATCCACCACCTTCTTGGAATTCAAACCTATTTCTCTTTGAATCTTATCTACAAGATTATATCTAAAACTATCACCAACAAGATGAAACACACTCTGTCTAAATTTATATCTCCACAACAATTCGGGTTCCTGCGAAATAGAGATCCATGACGCAGTGGCAATTGCCCAGGAATGTATGCACTCTATCCATCATAAAAAATTAAATGTTGCTATTATGAAAGTGGATCTTCAAAAGGCTTTTGATTGTCTTGATTGGGGCTATTTGAGGCTGGTCCTTCACAAAATTGGAATTCAAGTGGGGTTGCTGAGTGGATTATGGCCTGTGTCACAAATGTACATTATGCGATTGTTATAAATGGCTATCCTACAGAATTCTTCAAGGTGGGGAGGGGTCTCAGACAAGGCTACTCACTATCTCCACTTCTCTTCATTTTGGCTATGGATGGGTTGAGCCTACACATACAAAAAGTTGTGACAGAAGGGCAGTTTCATGCATTACATATGGGGCGAGATATATACATTTCGCATAGTTTCTTTGTTGACGACGTGCTCATCATGGGGATACTTAACAGGTTTGCATGGCTCCATCTTTTTAATATTTTCTAAGTTTGGAAATGCCTCTGGTTTGTTCATGAATCTCCAAAAGTCCATCATTCTCCATCACATATGTAACAAGGAGATTATTGCATATATAAAAAGATTATTTGGTGTGGCTTCCAAACCATTGCTGGGGGTTATGAAATACCTCGGATTTCACATCAAGCCTTGTAGCTATAAAGTCAGCGACTGAATGTGGCTCGTAGATCGTTTCTATAAAAAAAATATGGCTGGGAGTTCAGATGCTTATCTATGGGCAGCCAAATCACTCTGACACAAGCAATGATCACTCAATTGGGAGTGTATTGGGCATACTTATATCATTTGCCCCTCACTATTATTAAAAGACTCAACAGGATTACGACAAATTTCATCTGGTCTAGTTTGAAAAATCAAAGCAAATTCCATCTTGCCAAATTGGACCACCTAACACTTCCAAAGCGTATGGGTGGCTGGGGTATTCTAAATTTGAGGATATTTGGCTGGGCACTATTACTTAAGTCAATGTGGAGAGGGATATTTGGCGATGGCACCTGGGGCATGATCATTCGTCATAAGTATTTGAAGAACATCGATTTCTCGGTCTGGATGCGCCGCGGAAGTATCGGGATCACTACAGGATCAACAATTTGGCTTAGTTTCAACAAAATTTACTGCTTCTTTCTACAACAACTGGCCTGGAAACTGGGTTCTGGCCATAGCATTATCATTGGTTTGGATCACATTCTGGGGATTGACGCTGCCTCAAATATATCAGATGGATCCATATATTGTTTAAATAGCCACGGTATCTTCTTCTGGCATCAGGTCATATCGTCATGGCAAAATAGATGTCCTATCGGGAAAAGGGCATGGGAACTGAGATTACCCATCATGTACTTTCTGATTTATTCCTACCTACTTGTTTTGTTAGTTAACAAGTTATTTACCATGAAAATACTGAAAATAAATACAAGTACATGCTCAACAAACTACAAATCATCAACTGAAGGAAACAAAACAAGCACACAAGTGACATCGTTGTTTTTGGACCAATGTCCCTGGAAAAACCCAATGCGGGAAAATCAATGCAGTTATCTAAGGGTTTTATTATTATGCAGTTTCTGAATACAATCTGGGTGCCAAAACTAGCGTGCCCAACAGAGAATAATCTCGACAGTAGTACCTCTCCTTCAGAGACAGATGCGTCGGCTGAAACCCCGGATAAACACTTCGGAAGTTCCTCAGCTCAAATCTGCACCAGGAAAAACCCTAGCATCAGCCTCTAGGGACTGCGTCAACCTCTTCTGCCCTCTGTGTTAGCTTTCTCGATAGTTCCAGCAGTTCCCAGTAGTTCCGGTTGTTCCTAACAATTCTGACTTCTGCCCTCTGCGTCAGCTTTCCCGATTGTTTCGGTAGTTCCCAGCAATTCCGGCTATTCCTGGTAGTTCTGGCTTCTGCCCTCTGCGTCAACTTCCCTGGCAGTTCCCGACAGTTCTGGCTTCTACCCTCTACGTCAGCTTTCCTGACAATTTCGGTAGTTTTGGCTTCTGCCCTCTGTGTCAGCTTTCCTAGCTATTGCATTGATCCTCCCGACCCTATCTCTGCCTCTCTGCTTTTGTATTCATTACCACTCAGCTACAACTCCAAATCACTCTCTCAACTTTCTCAGCAAACACAGCCCCAAAAAGTCAAAATCTTGATCTCTTAGTGTGTTCTCCAAGTGACCCTCAAGCCTCCTCTTATACTTTTCTCATTGACAGATCAACGGCCGAGATTAAGTCCCTAATCAACGGCTAAGATTAGATCTGGCTTGATCCATGACTTTTAGACCATTCTAACACAGTTTTATATTAATTCATATTAATATTTTAATTTCCCTAAGTTTAGACTTAGAGACTCCATTAAAAATATTAATTACTTGAATATCTCCCAAACTGTTTAGAATCTGCCCAAACCCTTTTTGGGTATTGGAGATCTCATATGCCTTGCCTCTCCAACAAATTTCATGGCTAGATCACATCCAATGCTACCCCAAATCAACACTCCCTCTTAGCGAGGACTGTGCTCTAGCAATACTCCTCACTGAGTATTACTCTAATCATCCGGCATTGGTCCTTGATGCTAGGCCTCCTGCCCATCATCTGTACTGCTGCATCCTGTATTGCCACCCATGGCTCTGCCACTGCCACTGCTGCATTCGTACTGCAATTCCCTCTACATCTGTGTTGCTGCCCATGGGCCTGCCACTGCTGCATCTGCACTACAACCCCTCTCATCATGCTGCATCGTGATGCCCATAGCACTACCACTGCTAACTACTGCACTGTGACCCAGTCACTGAGACGCTAAGTAACCGGATTCGTTATATAGGGGCCACGTGTCCGAATCCTGCGAATTGGACACGATTCACTAAGGATTCAAATCCTAGAAGGGGACACATCGTGTCCTAACGGGATTCATACGAATCCCGTTAGGATACAACGTGTCTCAATTTTGGGATTCGAATCCCTAAAATTGAAACCCGCACGCATAAAAAAGGCGATATTCCTTATGTTTTTTACCATATTTCTCTTTCAGTTTTGCATACTTTGAGCTGTGGGCAAGGAGCTAAGGGTTTGGAGCAAGGAGTTAAGGGTGTGGAGCATTCGGCAAGGAGATTCAAGCACCAGATAAGTGCAATTCATCTCTATTTTTTTGCTATCCTATTACAACAATTTGTATATGATTTTTTTTTACAAATTTGTGCATGTTTTTGTTTATTTTTTTTACAGTATTCATGGCTCAATCAAAGGCAGCAGTTAGGGGGCAAAGGAAGGGGAAGAATGTCTCCATTAGAGATGCCCCTCCTCCCCCAATATCATCAGAGTTTGATGCAAGTAATGTTGAGGGAAGAGGAGGACCTAAAGACAACATTGAGAAATATCCCTTGTGGAAATATGTCACAAGAGAGGATGGCACAAGCACCAAGAGGAAGGGAGGAGGCAATGTGCAATGGAAATGTAACTTTTGTCACTTTTCTTTCATAAGCACATATTACCATGTGAAAGGCTATTTGTTGGCTTTACCAAGTTGTGGAATTGGAGCTTGTAAAGTTGTTCCTTTACAAAAGAGGAAAGAAATGGAAAAGGAGTCCACTATTGGTCTGGAAAATGTGGCTGCAAAATCAAGAAAAACCAAGAATGAAGACCTCCTTCCATTTTTGAGGAAAGGCACCACCAAATTTCCATTTGAGAGTTCTATTGGGGGACAAGCAACAAAAAAAAAAAAGCAATTACACTTGGTCCAATGGACAAGATTTTTCAAAAAGAGAAACGGGAAGAGATTGATCTCACCATTGCCTTCTTTTTCTATGAAAACTTCATATCATTTAATGTTGCACACTCACCTCTATTTATCGAGATGTGTCGAGCTCTAACTCATGGATCTCCATCATGGTATGTGCCTCCTGGTTCAGAGAAGCTTAGAACCACATTGTTGACGAAGGCAAAAAAGGAGGTGCAAAAAATGCTTGAGCCTATTGTAGCATCATGGCCAACATCTGGGGTAGCATTGTTTCTGATGGATGGACAAATCCAGCATGACACCCAATCATCAACTTCATGGTGTCTTCTTTGAATGGTCCAGTTTCCTTGAAAGCAGTCAATACACTTGGAGAATACAAGGATGCACAATTTATTGGTGAGTTATTTATTTAAGCTATTGAAGATGTAGGTGTTGATTCTTTTGTGCAAATCATTATAGATAATGCACCTGTTTGCAAGGTTGTTGGCATGATTATGGAAGCTAAGTATCCACAAGTGTTTTGGATGCCTTGCATTGTCCATTCATTGAACTTAGCACTGAAATCCATTGCTTCTAATGTGCTTTGGATTGGTAACATTATTGAGGATGCACGACATATCCGTAACTTTGTGCAAAATCACACAAATGCCCTCACTATCTACAAGGAGTACACCAATCTATCATTGTTGAAGATCGCTGATACACGGTTTGCCTCTTTATTCATGATGTTGAAGAGGTTGAGGGAGGTCAAGACCGCTCTTGGGGCCATGGTTATTTCTGAGTTTTGATCTTTTTGGAGAAAGACAGATCAAGTAGCCTCTAAAAGAGTGAAGGACACAGTGCTAGATGATGCTTGGTGGGAGAGGGTAGATCTAATTATTCAGATCATGGACCCTATCATTTCTTTGCTTCGATTTGCAGATGCAAACAAACCAATCCTAGGAGAGGTTTATGAGGGATGGGATTCCATGATTGAGTCTGTGAGGAGCATTATTCTACAGAGTGAGTGCCCCGAGTATAAGACATCACCAGAGGCCTTCTGTGGTACTGTACAGGATATTCTTGTCAGCAAATGGGACAAAAATTGTACACCTTTACATTGTTTGTCTCACTCATTGAACCCAAAATACTACAACTATGAGTGGCTAAATGGTGGACCTTCCCGCAGATTCCATCCTCACATGGATGGTGAAATCTCACAGGGGAGGAAAGATGTATTCAGGCTGGCTTTTCAGCGTAGAGCATTACTTGATGAGGTGGAGGATGCCTTTGCAGAGTTTTCCACTGACACTGGTTGATTTGCAGGATATGATGTGATTAGAAACAGGGGCCTAAGAAGCCCTATTCTTGGTGGGCAAATTATGGGACAACAAGCCCTCCTCTTCAACAGTTAGCCATGAGGCTCCTCTCTTAGGTGACTTCATCCTCTTGTTGCGAGAGGAATTGGATCACATATAGGAATTTGTATAGTGTGAAGAAGAGTAGGCTTGAGCAATCCAGGGCAGAGACAATGGTGTATGTGCACACCAACCTTTGTCTTATTTACAGGAAGAGGGAAGAATGGTTGAGGGGAAAGACAAAGATGTGGGATGTCTTTCCTAATGATATGGGTCTGGACAACAGTGTTGAGTTGGCATTGGCCAACATGGATCTCAATGATCCAATGCTAGAGCCTGTTAGATTTGATAACGGTGATATTTTAGAGGGGTCATCCTCCACACCAACAGATGCAGAGGCGACTATGGATACAGGGGAGGAGGAGGATACAGAGGAGAGCAGTGGTGACCATGACCATTGATGCTGATTCTGATGATGACTATGAGGTTTGATGACTCATGATTCATGGGCTACCTATTGCCTTGAGGCTTGTATACCTATAGTTGTTTTATATTTTCTATTTCAATTTGCCATTGGCATTGCACCAGCACTACCTATGTAACACATTTTGATTTGATGACTTAATGAAAAAACTATAGTTGTTAGTGTCTTTATCTTACTATCTTGTAGTTGTAAGTTGTCTTTCATTTATGAATGATGATTTATGTGACCACTGACATGTATTTGAATTTTGTATGTACTATGCATGCTATAGATGAAGCTCTATGTTTGAAATCAATGAATTTGTATCATTAATTAGAATTTGTGTAAGAAATATCTAATTTTTAATATCTATATATTATATATATATATTAATAAAATAATATATAATGAATCCTACGTGTCCTGTTCTAGGGGGTCAACGTGTCAGAATCCGACACTAGAATCTCCGTATCCTACGAATCTTGAATCCCCGTGTCAGGTGACTTAGCTGAGAAGTAAGTAATTGATCTCCCAACTCTGACATCTCCGGCAGGCTAGAAACACTCTTGATGCTTAAGCTCCCTCTGTCACTAACAAGTGCTTCCTCTCTGACCTCTACGCCGTTGCAACAACTCCATGCATCTTGCATCATTGCACACCTTTCTATGCCATCCTGCACTAGTGCAACACTCTTGTGCCTCTCACACTGTTGCAACCTGCTAGTCACGCGCTATCTTGGGAATCCTACACTGTAGCTCCCTCTGTCGCCCCATCTGCATCTGTCTCTACTGACATCTGTCAATCCTGCTACTCCTCTTCGGGGCTCCCGTAGCAAGGTCTAAACCAAGAGGCTGGGTACCTCGAGGATCCTGCCCCTCATCGTCTATAGTCCGTCTAACTACAACTCGATGTCTCCCCACTTCCTCTCAAGTGGCGTATGAACAGTCATGGCACATAGAACAGACAAGATCCTGGCCTTCCAAATGACAAAGTTGGATGCCTCATCCAACCTGTCCTAATCCCTCAGCCCATTCATGGCTATCTCTCTACTCTTCCTGTCGACTCCTCTGAGTCTCTATACTTCTCGTCTGGAAGTTCTCAGTTCGACTCCTGCTGAGTCTACTTCCCGCTTGGAAGTTCTCTGTTTGACTCCTGCTGAGTCTACTTCTCGTCTGGAAGTTATCTGTTCAATTCCTGCCGAGTCTACTTCCCGTCTGGAAGTTCTCTGTTCGACTCCTGCTGAGTCTCTCTACTCCCTATTTGGAAGTTCTCTTCTAGACTCCCTCTGAGTCCCTATTTCCATCCTGGAAATCCTTCTGCCAATGTCAAGTTTCCCCTCTCCGACTGTCTGTGCAACAACAACACTGATCCAGATTCCTTAGCTAGAAATCCGCTTTGGTAGCAACTCCCTCTACCTTGGTCTTGCCCTGTTAGGTATTGTTTTGATCACAGTACCCCACCCGCGTCACTCTGCAACTCATCCACAACCTCCTAAACCCCAGCAAAACTAAAGGTCAAAGCTCCTAGGCTCTGTGCAATCCCGACACCGGTAAATCAACCTCCTCAACCAACTGTGTTAGCCCTCCTGGCCTCTACGTGAGCTTGCCTTTGCCTCCCTCAGTCTCTGCGCTGCCTCTTCCTGGCTTAATCTTGATGATGCATGCACTGCGTCACCCCTTCCTTGCTACTACTCTGCTAGGAACAACTTCTATCACTCGGGACAATTGTTTTTCTGTTGTTGCTGCTCTGTTCGGCTGATGTCCTCAATTCTCCTGTGATCTGCAATCAAGCTCTGATACCATGTTGAAATTTCTAAGTCTAACCCATTAGAAACCCTTCATGTACATTTTGATTTATTCCTACCGACTTGTTTTGTTAATTAACAAGTTATTTACCATGTAAATATTGGAAATAAATACAAGTACATGCTCAACACATTACAGATCATCAACTGAAGGAAAGAAAACAAGCACACAAGTGACACCATTGTTTTTGGACGACCGTCCCCAGAAAAACCCAATGCGGGAAAATTGGTGTAGCTATCTGAGGGTTTTATTATTATGCAGTTTTTGAATACAATCTGGGTGCCAAAACCAACTCACCCAACAGAGAATAATCTCGGCAATAGTACCTCTCCTTCGAAGATAGATGCTCCCGCTGAAACCCCGGATGAACACTCCGGCAGCTCCTCGGCACCAATTTTCCCCACAAAAAACCCCAGCGTCGGCCTCTTGTGTCGTCGGCGTCAGCTTTCCCGACAATTCCCGGCAGTCCCGGTTAATCCCGGCAGTTCTGACTTCTACCCTCTGTGTCATCTTTCCCGGTTGTTCCGGCTATTCCCGGCAGCTCCAGATATTCCCGACAGTTCCGGCTTTTGCCCTCTGCGTCAGCGTTCCCGGAAGTTCCAGTTTCTGCCCTTTGCATCAGTGTTCCCAGAAGTTCTGACTTCTGCCCTCTGCATCAGCTTTCCCAACAATTCTGGCAACTTCGGCTTTTGCCCATGTCAGCTTTCCCAGCTGCTGCACTGATCCTCCCGACACTATCTCTACCTCTCTGCTTCTATATTCACTGCCCCTCAGCTACAACTCCAAATCACTCTCTCAACTTTCTCAGCAAACCGGGCCCCAGAAAGTCGAAATCTTGATTTCTTGGTGTGTTTTCCAAGTGACCTTCAAGCCTCCTTTTATACTTTTCTCTTTGATAGATCAAAGACCGAGATTAAGTCCCTAATCAACTGCTAAGATTAGATCTGGCTTGATCCATGACTTTTGGACCATTCTAACACAGTGTTATATCAATTCACAATAATATTTTAATTTCCATAAGTTTAGACTTAGGGACTCCATTAAAAATATTAATTATTTTAATATCTCCCAAATTGTTTAGAATCTACCCAATCCTTTTCTAGGTATTGGAGATCTCATGTGCCTTAGCCTCTCCACCAAATTTTGTGGCTAGAGCACATCCGATGCTACCCAAAATCAACAACACACTGGTGTTGGAGCGCATTATAAAGTGCTTCTCTATTGGCACTCTACAGGGTAAAGGACCAAAGAAAATCATCCAAAAACCAACTGGCCCAAAGTTGGTCTTCCCGATTGGATATTGTGGCAGAGCTTCACAAAGGAATAGGTGTGGATGCGGCTTCTTGATTGCTTACTCTCCGGAACAGGAATTTGGGTTCACTGGGGCGCTGGCAGCGGTACGAACACGAAGGCAGAAGCTATGGCACTCTGGGGACTTCTCTGGTTCTCTAGATATCTGAACATCCCTATTATTCATATATTGGGGATTCCAAGATCCTCATCAACTATGTTCTAGGACGGGCGCAAATTTACCAACCCACACTCCATGAATTGCTATCCCAAGTTCAGCGACTTTGGACTTCTTTTATAGGCTCAACGATTGAGCACATAGGAAGGGAGTTCAATCAATCCGCGGACAGACTCTCGAAGAGGGGAGGGTTGCTAGATGTGCTGGACGAGATGCACATTGAGATCAAGATGGAGGAATATATTATGGATGTTGGGGTGATTCCTCTACCTGGATAACTATTACATTCACTGGAAATATTCATATGATAATGCTGGCAGAGTGTCTCAGAGTATCTTCAGAGATATATTATGTTTGTCAAGAATTTTATTTGATTTTTGTGTTTTGTTCTATTGTATATACTTACCTCTCATTATAAGCACAGGACTGAAGATACAATTAGTTTTTGCTATGCTTGCACAGATACAGGGCATGGTGCTCTTTATGTTTGGTCATGTCAGTATGACATTGATTCTGGACCGCATTGATGGACTATGATGGTATTTATATACATCAACTTTCTGCTATCCTCTCTATATGTATTACCTAAGTCACATGACACGAGGACACGAGACACGGAGGACATGTAAATACGAGTATTCAATACGAAATGCAGCAACCTGGAAACAGGACACGGGGGACACGTTTTATATATATTTAATAAAATTATATATATATATATATATACCGAAATATAGTTTTTTATCCATATTAAATTGCAGGTTGCAGCTTATCTAATCAAATTAAAATATAATTACTTCTCAAAGTTCATAGTTCACTTAAAAAAAAAAATAGAATCAAAATTTGCTATTTAGAAATTACAATGTGATATGCTTGGTCTTGATTCTTGAATATTCAATGTTCATTGTTCATGTACAACTTACAAGCACATAAGAAAATAAGTAAAGTCTAATCCTATTGATTTCCTCTGCCCCTCTTGCGAGAAAATGCCACAGCTTTCCCTTTCCCTCTAGATGTCGATGTTGGTGCTGGTGGAGTTGGCAGTGGAGTTTGCTATGCTCTAGAAGCTGAAGAACTAGAAGTAGGAGTTATAAGAGGTAGACCACGTCCTCCACTGGTGGCAGGGGTAGCTCGAGCAGGTGGTGTCACCTGGAAACATTACAATCTCCCAATCCTGAAATCCTGAAAAACTGATAAGTCTGCTGCATTTTGAATGAAATCTAAAATTCTACTTTCTCCATATGAAATCCAATGAGGCCGGAACCACTCTCAAACATCCTGAGTCATTTCATGGTAATGTTAAAAATTTAAGTAAAAGTGACAAGCCTTGTCACTTTTACTTTAAGAATTTAACATTACCATGAATAGCATATCAATACTAGGGCCTAGATTTGATCATTAAGTTGCCCCACTCAAAAATTATTTGTTTCTTTCAAAAAAAATTGCAACTGATGCAGGCAACGTTTTCTATCAACGGAATACGCGTTTTCTAGATGTAGGACACGACGGAAATTGGCGAATACATTTTACATTTTACAGGGCATGATGAAAAACGTTTTCGACACATTTTAGGGCCGTTTTCGTGTCCGGCACGTAAAATACGGGACACGGGACCTTGGAGGACGTGTCCTATGACTTAGTGTATTACACATATTTGATGAATATAATGCTTTTTTCATACTGAAAAGAAGATGTGAAGGCCTGGCGAGCACAAGCCTCCGCTGCTACAAATTATGACGTGCACTCTCCTCAGTGGAACATGCTAGCCCCTCCCAAGTGCAATGGAGGTGGCCTTCCTAGATCATGACTTTTCTGATCATCCATTGACCCGTCCAGGTAAGTATATTAATAAGTAATATGAACAAAGTTCAATGGTAAAAATTACCTTAATAATTAATAATGCAAAAATATAAATTCCTGGAAAAATTCTTACCATATTTATTTAACTAAGAATTTTTCCCAAAATAAATTGGAATTGAGTTTGTCCACAAATAAGACTAGATAAAAATGATCATGAAATTTAAAAATTAGCTTGACCAGTATTTTTATAGACGTCATCTGGATTTGTTTCAGAAAAACGATTTGAAGCACCTGCAAACCTCTTCTGAATCTGAAAGTTTAATTTTTACCTTCTCATGAGATCAATTTATATGACAATGCTGTTGCAACATCCTAAAATTTAAAAAATTAGCTTGGTGAGAATTTTTATAGACGTCATCTGTATTCGTTTCAGAAAAATGATTTGAAGCACCTGCAAACCTTTTTTGAATCTGAAATTTTATTTTTTACCTTGTCATTAGATCAATTTATATGACGATGTTGTTGCAACATCGGCAGAGAAAGGAAGTTTGTCACGAAAAAATAGAATTTGTTAGAGATAAGTTTTGGTTTTGTTGGACATAATTACTTTCAGTTACATTTAGCGAGTATGCAATTTTGGGCAATTTACACATTATCTAAATTTAGGAAGTAATTTCAGTCCATTTATACCGTCATACTAGAGTTTTAATTTAGCTAGTATCAGTCATGTATGTCAGAGCTGTTAGTCATACAAAAGTTATAATTTAACAAATCTTAATCATGCATGTGTTAGTTAATCATGCATATCTTAGTTAAGATTAGCATATCTATTATAAGTAGTTTTCAATTTAAGTAATTGAATGAATGTTATTGGGTGGTTTTCCCATTCATCCGTCCAATTGAATTGAGTAAGGGTGCTGGACCCTATTCCAGCCTTGTTAATATAAATCTCCTAATCGTTCTTTTAAAAAAAAAAAAGCCAACTTTATAAATGTAATTTTTGGTAACAAGAGTTGAAAGCCCATATGCTACCTTCAAAAAGGTTATGGAGATAGAGCTTGTGAGGAATTTACTAGGGACAAGCGCATGGAAATATTGACGCTACATCATGAAAGCTTGCCTATTTCACAAATATACAAGATGAGGATGGTTCAATCAGGTTCATAGAGGAAAGACGAGCTGAAAAGCCGCATCAACAAGCACTGACAAGAAAATAAGCTAAATGGTAATAGACTCTTTCTGTGATGGAAATGCATAATATTTGCGAGTGTGGGCAGTGCTGGGATTTGACAGGAAAAATGCTAGTCATAGGGTGTTTTGCCCGTCAAATACGGATTTGTATCTGGCAATAAAAAATAAAAATAAAAGCAACTTCTCAAAAACATTTGCTTATACAGTAAAACCCATTATTTTTTATAGCTTGAGTGCCAACCCTGAGTGTGGACATGCAAAAGATGCAATTGCTGCTCTGTTTATGCAACTTGGAATTCCTTTCAACGTTTAGTGGTCACCCTGTTATGAGACAATGGTGAAAACGCTCATAGAAGTTTCACAAGGCTTGAAGCCACCTTCATCATAGAGAACTGAGGAAGACCTTGATCAATATAACTTTGAGTAGAGTGGAACAAAAGCTGACTCCACATAAAGAAGCTTGGGCAGATATGGTTGTTTAATAGTAAGGGACAGAGCTTGGGTAGACATGGTTGTTCAATAATAATGGACAGCCGGACAAATGAGAATCATCGTCCCTTGTTAAACATAATTGTGAGCTCTCTTGGAGGTCCTTAACACCTGAAAACAACAGATTGCCAAATCTAGATACAAATTTCCAATATGAGATTCATGGATATGTTGTTGATGAGGACTGAGCTCCAACAATAGTTGAGGTGATTACAAATGCAACACCTATTTGTTGTTCTGCAGGGCTAATGAAGCATATAGCATAGCCATTTTCAACATTTGTATTTGATCCCAAGTGTGCATGCATTGAATAATTCATTGAGAGATATGGGAAAGATTGATCGAGTTGCTGAAGAATTATGCACTTTATGTCTAAAAATTGGGTTGCTCAAAGAATTGTGCACACTGCGTCTATTGATTGGGTTGCTGAAAGAATTATGCACACAAGGTTTATTGGTTAGGCTGTTGAAAAAATGTGCACACTAGATATGTGGAAATCACAAGTCTCTTGCCATATACATTATGTAGGTCCCATGCACGATTGGAATTGCTATAACTAGAATACATGAGGTATGCTTCTCTCTTTCTTAATTGAATGCATGATTCAATGCAAAGAAGAAAAATGCAATATAGTTATCTATAATGATATGGAAGAATAGAGTGGAGCCAACATAGAGGATGATAGAAAGATCAAGAATAAGTGCATGATAGGGAATGGTGGGAGGACCTAGAAAGATCAAGAATATGTGCATGATAGGGAATGATGGGAGGACCTAGAATATATGATGGCCTTCCTGAAACCTGTAGTGATAGCCATTGGATATTTAGACCAGTGTTTTGAAAATTGGCTGGACCTAACCAATTTGAACCAGTTCACCCCTTGGAGACCTAGACCTGTTTGTGAACCAGAAAAACCAGTGAAAAATGAAAAAAAGAAAAAGAAAAAGCCCCAAGTATTATATAATGACACCCGTTCCGTTACTTGCATATCTGTAGTCTAATGATTTAGTAGTATATATATTATATATATAATATATTAAACCGGTTCAGAAACTGATTCACTGGCTAGTTCCAATTCATTCCTGATCCGACCCTCAACCAGTTCTAATTTTTAAAAATTTGATCTAGACACCAATTCCATTACTTTAGGTAAGGTTTGAGAAATAAAGAATAGTATGATAAAGAAAATGAAAACAACAATCAAAGGACGTAGAGATCCCAATGGAGAACTTTATTGCAAGATCAATGTCATTCTTAACAAGAGTTGTATGTAAACTAAACTCTTTATCGCATATGGAAGCCTATGATTTAAATCTTAAATGTTCTAAAGATATGCCTAATAGGGCCTTGCCTACAGATGATGCAAAGTTAAAGAAACGATTGATGGAAGCTTTGTTGATAATGAATCCTCCAAAAGAGAATAATCTTAGTACACTATAGAACACAATTTCGTTCCTTTGGTCTGTTGAGGACTGAATTTGGGTTAAATTTGGCTCATGAGGATAGAGTAATAGTATACCAAATAAAGCCAGTTGGTTGGTTGGTAAGGTTTGAGAAATAACGTATATCATGACAGAGGAAATCAAAACAACAATCGAAGGACCTAGAGATCCCAATGCAGAGCTATATGGCAAGTTCAATGTCATTCTTCACAAGAGTTTTTGTGTGTAAACTAAACTCTTTATTTCATGTGGAAGCCTCTCCTTTGAATCCTAAATGGTCTGAAGATAGGTTTGATAAGGTCCTGCCGACAAATGATGCAAAGATAAAGAAATGATTGATGGAAGTTTTGTTAATAATGTATCCTCTAAGAAGAGACTAACCTTAGTACACTATAGTAATAGATTACACTTTCTTTCCTTTGCTCTATTGAGGACTGAATTTGAGTTAATTTTGGCCCATGATGATAGAGTGATAGTACCCCAAATAAACCCAATTGGTTGGTGGATGATGCATGACTCAAGCTCCACAGATTTTAGATTTGATTATCCGAGTGTTTTCCCAAGTTGTCAGCTCCTCTACATATGAGAACATAGAGGGATTGAAGCACATAATCTATTATTCACTCCATGAAGTGAAATAGAATACTTGCAAAGACATCTAAACTTTGCAGGGTTCAGTAATTGACTGGGATGTCAATTAGAGGATGCACATCAGCTTGTACGTGATGAGGAAATTGCCTAACAAGATGAATTGTTTGATATTGTTCAGTTGCCAATAGAGGAGAAAACGCACGAGTCATTGCCACTAGATGATTATTATAGTCTCGAATGTGATCAACCACTTGATAGAGATGTTGTTGATGATTAACCACATACCTCTAGGCCCTTGCCTTGAAGTATTTAAAACATTTCTATTTATGATTTATGATGATATCATTAGGTATTTTCACATTTGTTTTCTTCAGATCATACAATAAATTATGAGTATTGATATGAAACTTCAAATCATAAGTTGACAACTAAAGATCTTTAACCAGAGGGGACTTGACTGGTTGGTCAATAGTATGTTGATTTGGGGTAGCATTGGATGTGCTCTAGCCATGAAAATTGGTCGAGAGGCTAAAGCACATTAGATCTCCAAGACCCAGAAATCGTTTTGGAAAATTCCATCCGGATGAGGAGTTATTAAAATAATTAATATTTTTAATGAGTTCCTAAGTCTAAACTTAGGAAAATAAAAATATTAATGGGAATTAATAAAGATAAGGATGAGAGGCTTCTAAAAGATAATGATAAAGTCTATTTTAATATTAGCCATTGATTAGGGACTTAATCTCAACCGTTGATTCATCTACAGGAAAAGTATAAGAAAAGACTTGAGGGTCATTTGGAGATACACTAGAAGGAGACTAGTCAGTTCGCTTTCTGGAGCGGGGTTTGCTGAGAAATTCGAACTAGATGTCTGGATTGCAGTGAGAGGCAGCGAGTACATAACAGAGAAGTAGGGATAGTACTGGAGGACCAGTGCAAAGATCAAAGAGGCAGATGCAAAGCCAATCAGGGAGATGCAGAGCCAACTCGATTGCACAGTGACTAGAGGGTCTGCGTGGGTGACACAGAGAGGCCAAGTGCTGACGCAGTGAGGCAAAGTACTGACACAGAGGGTTTGTGAGCTATGTAGAGTCCAGCTGGACTGACGTTGAGCTTAAGGGAAGCGCTGGAGAATTTTATGGTATTACTATTGTGTGGTTATCTCTGTTGGGTGAGCCAATGTGGCACCCTAGTTGTACTCAATAAAAGCTGATTAATAAAATCCTTCTCTGCTGCACCGGTTTTCCTGCATTGGGTTTTTCCGAGGACATTTTTCCAAAAATAATTGTGTTGATGTGTTTGATTCTTGTGCATGTATTTGTTTCTGTATAATGGTGTGATATTTGCAATAGAATTTATTTTAATATTTACTGAAGGGATTTCATAAATAACTTATTGGAAAATAAGTAGGTAAAATAAATCAGTTGCTACAGTAACAGAATTTTCACATGGTATCAAAGCAAAGAATCAGAGACAGGAAGGGAAAATCAATTATGGGTCGAGATCATGATGCAGAGGCATCTACATCAGGAGACTAGTGCAGATTTTCATAAAATTGCACAAGAGATAGAAATTTTGATTTCTCTATGTTGGCTTCTAGATTGAAAGAAGAAGTTGCTTGTGTAACAAGCTCCGCATCATCAGAGGTATGGTATATAGACAGTGGAGCATCATGGCATGACAGGAATCCAAGAATGTTTCTCAGAATATCAGGAGGAAAGGATGAATTTTTAGATCACCGTGGGGAATAAGGCAAAGTGTACTCCAGTAGAGAAGGCTATCGTAGTTTTTCAAACAGAAACGGGAGAGCAGTTCCGAGCTACCAATGTGCTACATGTACCAGGACTGGGGATGAATTTACTTTCCATATCACAACTTCAAAGCAAGGGCTATGACGTTTTCTTCATTAAGGAGAAAGTATGCATCAAACACCCGAGTTGGAAAAAGAAAGTGTAGATCAGAATCAAAAGTAACAGGTTGTACAGGTTACAGCTAGAATCACCAATGGCATTGATAGGCAGTCATGGACACAAGGATTTGAATGAACTATCGCACAAAAGAATGGGACATTTGCACCATGGGGCTTTGAGAATTCTCAAGAAAACTGTAACAAGAGTTCTAGATCTTAGTACAGAACGAGATGATATATGTAGAGGATGTGCTCTAGGCAAGTACGCCAAAGTAGCATTTCCTAGAAGTAAAATCAAGACCAAGCGTGTACTAGGATTGATACACTCAGATATCTGCAGACCAATGTCCACTAAAGCTCTTAGTGGTGTTGAATACTTCGTCACCTTCATCGATGACCACTCCAGGAAAACTTGGATTTATTTTCTGCAAACCAGGGATGAGGTTTTCTGTCAATTCAAAGAGTTCAAGTCTCTGGTGGAGAATCTGACAAGAAAGAAAATAAAAGTTTTGTGCTCAAACGATGGTGGGGAATATGACAATAAGGACTTCCCTGATTTTTGTGCTAGGGAGGGCATCAGAAGAGAGTGGATGGATCCTTACAATCCGAAGCAGAATGGAGTAGCAAAAAGGAAGAACATGACTATTGTGGAAGCAGCTAGGGCCATGATGTATGATCAGGATATGCCAAAATTCCTGTGGACAGAAGCATGCAACATGGCAGTTTATGTCCAGAACAGAACTCCTCATAGGGCATTGGGCAAGATCACTCCAAAGAAATTCTTCACCGTGAAGACACCTGAAGTCAGTCATTTCAAGATATTTGGGAGTTTAGCATATTGTCGTATACCCTAGGAAAAGAGGAAGAAGTTGGATCAAACTGTAGAGAAAGGATATCTAGTGGGATATAGCGAGAACGCTAAGGCATATAGAATCTATCTTTCAGGGAGCAAGAAGGTAGTAGTTTGACGAGATATGAAGTTCATGGAAGATACGGCCTTCAGAAAATCTCGAGAAATGCCTTCCGAGGAGCAATTAAAAGATAAGTTGTTGGTCAAACCACTTCAACCAGCGCAAGCCAAGCATTCTCCTTCAGAATAGGAAGAATCACAGGAAGAGGAGCTAACAGATGCACCTGCCACCAGAGGAAGAAAGAGCCGGAAACTCCGATAGATTCTGCGGGATGCAGAAGATTTCACCGGTGCATTGAGAAACAATAAAAGGGAGTGAAGACAGCTAGATAGATATCAGGCCTTAGTAGCTCAGGATATGGAGCCTTCCAGCTTTCACGAGGCCACTCAACATCAAGTTTGGATGGATGTGATGGTAGAGGAGTACAGCTCTATAATGGTGAACGATATTTGGAAAGTAGTGCCTAGACCTTAGGACAAATCAGTGGTAGGTTCGAGATGGATCTACAAGATTAAATACGCTGCAAATGACAGTGTGGAAAAATACAAAGGCAGGTTTGTGGCTAACGGGTATGCTTAGAAGGAAGGAATAGACTATGATGAGACCTTCGCCTCAATAGCCATGTATACATCTATTAGAATTGTGATATCTCTTGCAGCACAAATGGGATGGGAGATTCATCAAATGGATGTCAAAACAACATTCCTGAATGGGGTGATAAAAGAGGAAGTATACATTGAACAGCCAAAAGGCTTTGAGACACATGAGAAGAAGTCTCATGTATGCAAATTAAAGAAAGCCTTGTATGGGCTCAAACAGGCATCCAGAGCATGGTATGGCCAAATTGATGGCTACTTGCAGAAGATGGGGTTTGTTAAAAGTGATGCAGATCCCAATCTCTACTATCTTGTTGTATAAAATGAGCCTCTAGTATTGGTATTATATGTGGATGATCTCTTCCTGAAAGGATCATCCAAGCTCATTGAGGACTGCAAGAAGAACCTAGCCACAGAGTTTGACATGAAGGATTTGGGACAAATGCATTATTTCTTGGGGTTGGAAGTTTGGCAGCAAAAGGGTGAAATCTTCCTTAGACAAGGGAGATATGCTACATAGATCCTGAAGAGATTCAGGATGAAGGACTGTAGGCCAATGGCTACTCCAATGATCACCAACTGGAAGAAAATTGATGCAGCAAAAGACAAAGATATTGATCCCACCTTATACAGGCAGCTCATAGGGTCCCTAATGTATATGGTCAATACTAGACCAGGCATTTGTTATGCTATCAACACCCTCAGTCAATTCATGGTGGAACTGAAGAAGGCCCATTAGGTAGCAACCAAACATGTTCTCAGATATATACAGGGAACAGTCAATTATGGACTCTTGTACACCAGAAGTAATGATATCAAATTGAGTGGGTTTACTAATGCAGATTGGGCTGGAAATTCAGTGGATCGGAAAAGTACCTCTAGGTATTGTTTCAACATTGGATCAAGGATGACCTCCTGGTGCAGTAGAAAACAGAAATCCGTAGCTCTGATCTCAGTCAAAGCAAAATATATGGCTGCTAGCACAACTTCGTAGGAATCCATATGGCTTAGAAAATTGCTGGTAAACCTATTCAAAAGAAGGATGGAGGCGACAAGGATCATGTGTGATAATCAAAGTTGCATCAAGTTCCCTGAGAATCCAGTATTTCATGATCGGTCAAAGCACATTGATATACGGTGTCACTTTTTCAAAGACTGTGTCCAATGAGGAGCTATGCAGTTGAGCAACATTTCTACAGGAGAATAGGTGGCAAACATCCTTACCAAAGCCCTTGGAAGAACCAAGTTCGTGTTGGAATTTCTATGTCTAACTATTCGAAACCCTTCATGTACTTTTCTGATTTATTTCTGCCTACTTGTTCTAATTAATTAACAAGTTATTTACCATGTAAATACTAAAAATAAATACAAGTACATGCTCAACACATTACAAATCATCAACTGAAGGAAACAAAACACACAAGTGACACTGTTGTTTTTGGACCAATGTCCCCGGAAAAACCCAATGCGAGAAAACTGGTGCAGCGATCTGAGGGTTTTATTATTAAGCAGTTTTAGAATACAATCTGGGTGCCAAAACTAACTCACCCAACAAAGAATAATCTCGACAATAGTACCTCTTAGTCAGAGACAGAGGTTCCAACTAAAACCCCGGATGAACACTTCGACAACTCCCAGCTCCAATCTGCATTATGAAAACCCCAACGTCAGCCTCAAGGGACTGCATCAGTGCTTTCTGGCCCAACGTCTACCCAACGTCACCCTAGCTCGCCTTGCGTCAGCCTCTGGAGGCACTGCGTCAACCCTTAGAGCCTCTGTGTCACCCACACTGGCTCTCTAAGGCACTGCGCAACTCCTAGCTACCTCTGCGTGAACCCTAGATGGCTCTGCGTGAACCTCTGGCTGGCTCTGCGTCCCTCTCTCCTGGCTTCTACGTTGATCCTCCTAGTACTATCTCTGCTTCTCTGCTTTTGTATTCACTACCCCTCAACTGCAACTTTGATCACTTTTTCGACTTCCTCAGCAAACCCTACCCCAGAAAATCGAAATCTTCAACTCAGTGTGTTCCCCAAGTGACCCTCAAGCCTCCTTTTATACCTTTCTCGTTGACAATTCAACGACCGAGATTAAGTCCCTAATCAACGGCTAAGATTAATTCTAGCTTGATCCATGACTTTTGGATCATTCAAACACAGTTTTATATTAATACACATTAATATTTTATTTTCCCTAAGTTTAGACTTAGCGACTCCATTAAAAATATTAATTATTTTAATATCTCTCAAACTGTTTAGAATCTACCCAAACCATTTCGAGGTATTGGATATCTCATGTGCCTTAGCCTCCCCACCAAGTTTCGAGGCTAGAGCACATCCAATGCTACCCAAAATCAACAATTAGCTTATTTCAGGGAGAAGATTCAGATGGTAAAGAATCCATTTCAGTAGCAGAAATGGATAAGTATCAAGTGTTGCAATGCTATGAGCAGCATGATGCAGCATTTGAGAAAGAGTTGTAGTGCAGATGCAGTGTTGGAAAGAAGGACCAGCAGTAGCACGAATGCAGAGGGAGCTGCAATACAAATGTAGCAGTAGCAGTGGTAGAGCCATGGGCAGCAGTACAAGAGGTAGTAGTGTAGGGGAGGCAGCAAGGCCAAGCATTAGCACAGGTACCGATGTCGGATGATCAGAGTAATTCTCAGTGGTGGAGTATTACTAAAGCACATTCCTCACTAAGAGAGAGTGTTTATTTGGGGTAGCATAAGATGTGCTCTAGCCATGAAAATTTGTGGAGAGGCTAAAACACATTAGATCTCTAAGACCCAGAAATCGTTTTGGAAAATTCCATCCAGACAAGTTATTAAAATAATTAATATTTTTAATGAGTTCAAGTCTAAACTTAGGAAAATAAAAATATTAATGGGAATTAATAAAGATAAGGATGAGAAGCTTCTAATAGATAAGGATCAAGTCTATTTTAATCTTGGTCATTGATTCATCAACAGGAAAAATATAAGAGAAGACTTGAAGGTCAGTTGGAGATACACCAAACGGAGACCAGTTAGTTCAATTTCTGGAGCAGGGTTTGCTGAGAAATTCAAACTAGAGGTTTGGATTGCAGTGAGATGCAGTGAGTACATAACATAGAGGCATGGATAGTACTGAGGACCAGCACAGAGATCAGAGAGGTAGACGCAGAGGCAGTTGGATTGCGTAGTGACTAGAGGGCCTGCATGGGTGACGCAGAGAGGCCAAGTGCTGACGCAGTGAGGCAGAGCGCTGACGCAGAGGGTCTGTGAGTTGTGCAGAGGCCAGTTGGACTGACGCTGAGCTTAGGGGAAGCAACGAATAATTTTATGGTATTATTGCTGTGTGGTTATCTCTGTTGGTTGAGCTAATTTGGAACCCTAGTTGTACTCAAGAAAAATTGATTAATAAAATCCTCGTCTGTTGCACCAGTTTTCCCGCATTGGGTGTTTCCGGGGACAATTGGCCAAAAATAACTGTGTCAATGTGTTTGATTCTTGTGCATGTATTTATTTTTGTATAATGGTGTGATATCTGCAGTACAATTTATTTTAATATTTACTGAAGGGATTTCGTAAATAACTTATTGGAAAATAAGTAGGTAAAATAAATCAATTGCTGCAATAACAAAATTTTCACATAGTAGTCATATTCCCCTTATCAAGGTTCAATTTCCCTCAAGAGTGTGATATGTTTCAACTTGTGAAATAGTGGGGTTATAATGCCCAGTAAAGTCAGTTTCACAATGGCATTTTCCATACTCTGCAACACATCATCCCACCTCATGATTGTTGTCAAGTACTACACATTTTAATCTAAAGATTTATTATAGTTTCCTTTTACAGTTAAAAATATTTTAATGTTTGCTTTGAAATTCAAGTGGAAAAATATGTTTTACCATTTACGTCAAAATGAAATTACAAATTTGAAGATTTGAAATTTTTTTGAATAAAATTCTAAAAGATGACTAATTTTATTTAGAATTTTCCTTCTTGTTTATTGTTTCTTAGATTTTCCCTTGCTTATTATTACTTCCTAAGCCTACCCCAATTTTCCTTCTAACTAAATATTGGTCATTCCTATTCTAAAAATTCATTTTCTATCACTTCCCATATGCAATACTTGGGGCTCACATTGGATATTGTCAAAATTGAATTGCATGCACAAAAAGGATCTTGAGTAATTCCACAAGAGAATTGAAAAGGCCAAGCTACAAAAATGAGAACACAAGATTTATGGTGGAGAAACCTCATGGGGTAGAAACACCCACTTTTAAAAGAAACCCGCTTTATTCTCATGCATTAGACTATGCCTTCACTTTATTCTTTCAGTGAGGTCCAAGATCCCTTTATATAGTGATCAGTTCTAGGTTAACCACCATATTACTAATGTGGGACCACTAAGACACCATCTAAGCACCACATTAATAATAGAGCATAAGGTCTTCCAATCAAAGACACTTAATTTCTACTATCTCAATATTAGATTAAGTACACTGTGGAACATTAATTACACAAACATCCCTCAAGCTTAACTTGGGGCTTGGTGTACAAGAGAGAGAAGGCATCATCACATCAATCCAACCTTAATGACGACTTAGGACATCACAGTGAGTTGAAACTTGATGAACTTGCTTCAATTAGAGATTTGGTGAGAATGCCCAACCAATTGATTTGATGAACAACAAACCAATTAAAGAATGCCTTGACCAAGCATCTAATGTATTGTTGATGTAGCTCAATGTGTTTAGTCAAAAAAGTAAGTTGGGTGAGTGACAATCAATATAGCACCTTATTATCAAGATGAATATGAACTTAAGTCTTCAAAATAAGACCAATCTCCTCAAGCAAGGACTTACCTAATCTAACCAACACAAATCAAATTTGACAATTCACAACAAATTTCAATGCCCTAATTTCAATAATTTAACCAGAGAACCTAAATTTAACAATTCATTTGCAAGTACTTGAAACTCTAGTTTGGAGGTCTTTCTAGCCTGTTGTTGCTCCCACTTCCGCTACCAAACCGACCCTTTCCCTGCCATCCTATCTGGGCACCCTATTCGGTTCCCAAACCTTGAATATTTTGAAATGCGGTCTTCTAGCACCTATGCCCAAAACTCCAAGAATGAAGGCTCAATTTTACAAATTTCCCGGACCTCCAGCGCATTCCTCCAATATCACTGTGTTACTCCCTCTCCCCCCTCACCCCCCAGTATTCCTACTTTTCCTTTCTTATATAGAATTCCCGCGCTGCCTCCAGACATTGATTCCCTGTTTGAGGTTACTTTGGTGAAGGGATAAGGTGATAAGCTTTAGTTTTAGTTTGAGCAGGCATCCGCCACTTGGGTCAATGCTTGACAACGAATTCTTTTAATAAAACATCTATATCTTATTTGTATTCATTGTTAAAACCCTTCGTGACTTTATCTTATGCTCCTTTTTATTACATAATATATATAATGGATTCTTTTTAGTTGGTTTAGTTTGTATATTATAATTTCTTCTTTTAGTTTATATATATATATATCTATATTATATATATTTATATATATATATATATATTATATTCTTTGTTATTTTTTGTATTGTATTTCTTTGCTATTTTATTAATTTGTATTATATTCAAAAAAAATTGTACTATATATATTATATTCTTTTTTATTTGTATAATACACTGTCTTTCCCTTTTATTTGTATAGTTAGATATATATTATGGTGGTGGTACATACATTAAGTATCTCACTCAATATATTTAGTATTTTGTGAGTTAGGTATTTACTTAGAACTTTCAGTAATTAATTCATTTATCTTTCATTGGGAAATTTCATAATAAGTTAATATGTATACTAGCGCAGTACATGTGATGCATGCATATGTAGTTATCATATGCATGCCTTGTATGAATGTTAATAATCATGTTTTGTCCGTAATTCGAGATGGTCATTACAAGAACCAGTTGTTGTCCTAGAAATTAGAAAAAGACCAGCATGGCTTAGATCTACACTAGAAGAAGTGGAAGGACATGCAACTCCTGATGGCACATCCAAAGATATTAAGAAACCTAAAAGGTCTTCTAGCTATGCAGCTCTCATGACTAACCTTATTGATGCAGAGCCTTCCACTTACGAAGAAGCAACTAGCCAAAAAGTATGAAAGGAAGCTATGAGTGAAGAATATCGATCTATTATGAAAAATGATGTCTAGGAGATTGCGCGATATACAAGATCAAGCATGTTGCAAATGGGAGTACTGACAAATACAAGGCGTGATTCATGGCTTGAGGGTTCTCCCAGACATAGGGAGAAGATTATGATGAGACCTTTGCTCCAGTTGACATGTACTCCTCCATTAGATCTATTATTTCTCTCGTTGCTTCGTTGGGATGGAATTTACATCAGATGGATGTGAAGACCGCTTTCCTCAATGGTGTGATTAAGGAAGAGGTGTACATAGATCAACCTCAAGAATTTGAGGTGCATGGAAAGGAATCTCATGTTTGCAGGTTAAATAAAGCCTTGTATGGACTCAAGCAAGCTCCAAGAGCTTGGTATGCTTGAATTGACATTGGGATCAGGATTGAGATTGGGATTTACCAAGAGTGATGTTGATTCGAACCTCTATTTTAAGGTTGTGAAGAATGCACATGTGATCCTATTGCTATATGTTGATGATTTGTTTCTGACAAGGGTTGAGCCTCTTATTATCAGTGCAAGAAGTAGTTGGCTTCTAAGTTCGATATGAAGGATCGTGGTCTGATGCATTATTACTTGGGACTGGAAATATGGCAAAAACTTGATGAGGTCTTCCTTGGGCAAGGAAAGTATGTCATTGAGATCCTTCAAATTTTGGCATGATGGATTGTGTAAATCCATGGCTACTCCCACGATGACTAACTTGAAGAAGCTAAGAGGCTCTGAATCCAATTTGGTATCGATCTATGTATAGGTGGTTGATTGGCTCATTGATGTATTTGGTTAACACCAGGTTGAACATTTCCTAGTTGTTAACACATTGAGCCAATACCAAGTAGAACCGAGACATGACCATTAGATTGCAGCAAAGCACATTCTGAAATATCTGTGTGATACCGTGAACTTTGGTTTGAGATATGTTGCAAACAAGGATGTACAACTTTAGGGATATACAAATGTTGATTGGGCAAGTAGTGTTGATGATAGGAAGAGTAATTCAGGAGTGTGCTTCGGTTTGGGCTCCCCTGTGATATCTTGGATGAGCAGGAAGCAAAGATTTGTTGCACTCAACACTGTAGAAGTAGAGTATATCACATCCAATAAAGCATGTACAAGAGCAGTATGGCTTCGAAAGTCGTTTGCAGCATTGTTCGACCTGGAGCTGGAACCTGCGGTGATACATTGTGATAATCAAAGTGTTCCATGACAGGTTAAAGCATAGTGAAATCAAATACCACTACATCTATGACATGGTGTAGAGGAAAGTGATAAGGTTCGAGTACATCTCCACTGATGAGCAGATAACTGATATTTTGACGAAGTCATTGCATGGAGAGAAGTTTGTGTACTTTTAAGACAAGGTGGGGTTGTGGAGATTACCCCTCTCAACGATATGACACTAGCATGGATGGACATTCTCTCGAATGGTTTGAGAGGCCCATAATGCTTCCCAAATAGGGTTGAGTGAATGCCTCTCGGTGAGGAAACCCGATTATGTTAGTTCTTGTAGCATCGGATGTGTTCTAGCCTTGAGAATTTGTGGAGGGGATAGAATACAGGAGATCTCCAAAACCCAAAAATCGTTTCTAGAAATCTCACCTAGAAATGACTTAATTAGATTATTAGCCAATTTTTAAATATTTGCTAAGTCCAAACTTAGGGAATATGGTTAATTAATCAGAATTAATTAAGTCAAGGTGTGAATGTTCCAGAAACTCACACGAATCGACTTCAAGTTAATCCTAGCCATCGATTAAGATTTAATCTTGGTCATTGGAGTCCCAACAGAGGATTATAAGTAGTCGATGGGCACTTGGAGAAAACACTTGAGTAGTTCAATTTCATGAGCAGGTCGATTTCCTGAGTAGTAGCAGTCAGTTGCCGAAGAGAGAGCTAGTGAGATTGAAGCAAAGACAGTGAAGCCGTAGGAAGGATTCTAGATCCAGTGAGTGCATTTGCAAAGAGGCAAGTGAGCCACAGTGAAGCTAACACAGAGCAACGCAGTAACCTCTAGAGGCAATCTCGAATCTGTTGGGGAAAGAAGAGTTTCAATGCCAGAAATTGAATAGAGGTTCTGGAGGCCATGAGACATTTTCCTAGACAGCAGTAGACCAGAGGGCTTGAGGAGAAGTTGGTTTGTACTGAGTGCAGAAGGGACTGCGCTAATGTGATGCAGTAGCTGTGTAGAGCCAGTTTGGATGGCTCAATTTGAGCTTGATGTCAGAGCCCAGATTTGCCTGTGGAGTGAAGAATTTTCCTCACTAGATTTTTCTTGCTAGTATTTTTTTATACGATTGCCAATTTCGGCATCCAGTTGTACTCAGATTATTTCACTACTGCTTAATATTAAAACCCTCAGTTGCTACACCAGTTTCCCAAGTTGGGTTTTCCAAGGACATTTGTCCAAACATAACTGTGTTATTTTATGTGTGTGTGCTAGCATTTCTTCCAGTGTTTATTCTTCCACAGTTTTATTTGTGTAGATTGCAGTGTGATTTATTCAATATTTGTTGTAGTACAAGTAAATAAATTGTTAAACTAAATTAACAATTAGGAGAATAATTTCCAGTTGTTGCAATAGGATTGCAGTACTGGAATTTTCACATGGTATCAAAGCGCAATTAATTATCCTGAGAGCTCAATAGCAAAGACAAAAGGAGTTTTGTTGTTCAGTGTGGGCAGCAAATCGAAACCCCAGAGGCAGCGCAATCACTTTGCCGAGAGGTCGAGTTTCTTGAGGACATTCGATTTTTCTGAGTGAGGGACAGAAAAATTCAATCTCTCCAGATAGAGGGATCCTAGAGGTAGAGGGAATAGCTCAATATTTTCGCAGATAAGATCTCTAGTTGGATGCAGTAGTTTTGCAGCAGTTTGCTAGAGCAGAGCTAGTGTTAGGTAGAAGAAGAGAACACACGGAGGGAAAAAATTTCCTTAGGGAATTTCTAGTCTCAAGAAGTTCGATTTCCCTTGCAAATCAATAGTCGTTGTGAGCAAAGTTTCTCACTCCAAAAGGGAGTGCGAATAGCCTAGCAGTAGCTAAGCAGAAGGGAAGAGGATATTTTCGACATTTTCTGAGATGGCCACTACTGGACTTCGTGATCAGGACAGGTTGGATGGAACCTCCAACTATGTCATCTGGAAGGCAAGGATGTCCTTTCATGTTGATGAATATGGCCTAAAGCCATATATTGATGCAGTGTTAGCAGTACCCCAGGATTTAGATTAGTTGAAGGAGTACAAAAAGGAGATGGTGCGGGAAAAGATATTGATCCTAGATGGTGTCCGGGATCATGTTGTATCACACATAGCGACCAAGGGAAAGACCAAAGAGATGTGGGATACACTTTCCATGCTATACCAGGGAACTTCCGAGCAGCGAAAGATGTACTTAGAAGAGAAGTTGAGGCTCATCTGGATGCAGAAGGGGAAAGGCATAGACTCCTTCCTCACCAGGATTCAGGAGGTCACTGGTTTTCAAGTGTTGGGGTTGCGCCTCAACCCACAAAGCTAGTGCGATTGGCACTAAACAATGTCTCCAAGAAGTGGCAGGTATTCGTCCAGAGTATTTTGGGCAGAGATAACTTGCTAAGGTGGGACAAGATGTGGGTTGATTTGTAGCAGGAGGATTTGAGATGAGCTCTATTGAAGAGGCACATCGGTGGTAGTAGCAGATCAAAACAAGTGAACGAGGAGGAGAACGTGGTCCTTGCATCGAAGGGTCCCAGTCAAGGACGGGGGGAGCAGAAGAAGAAGAAGAAGGACCTGTCAAAGGGAAAGTTCTTCAAGTGTGGCGAGTTTCGCCACTACAGTACCCAGTGTCCTCTTAGGAAGATGGACAAAGAGGAGAAGCAGGACCAGGTGGCAACCCATGTAGAGATCAATAAGCTTTCCTCAAGGATAGAGGAAGAATTCGCGATGTTTGCAAACATACCTCCAATAGTGAGGTGGGGAGATTTGGCGTTGTAGCCCCAGAGTGCTATAGATGGGTAGGATCCTTGAGGAGTCACCTCATGGATTAATACCTTGCTACGGGGGCCCATAGTATTCAGTAGCAAGATGGATCAGTGACAGTAGATGCAATCTGAGGCCGAGTGACAATTGCAATCTACTAGCAGTCATGATGTTGGGGAGCACAATGAAATGTTGACAGCAGTGCAATTGGCATAGTGCAGAGTCAGCAACAGCGCAAATTCTTTAGTGACAGTGCAGAATCCAGATGCTAGTAGCAGTCAAAGACTCAGGAAACAAATGCATCATACTAATCTTAAGCTATTCAGTATTTAGGATGCTTCTCAATTGTAGTTGTTGCAGTTGCAGCAACAACAGATGAGAGGGAGTTGTAGTGCAAATGCAGTGTTGGCAGCAGTATGGCAGTGTCAGCAGCAACACAGATGCAACATATATCAGAGTTGCGCCGTGGTTGGTGGGAAGTATGGCAGACATCAGCAACGTGACAGGAGATGATGCAGAGACAGGGTGCTACTACAAGATGTGCAGTAGAGCACTATAACACATTCCTCCCTAAGAGGGAGTGTTAGTTTTTGTAGCATCGGATGTGTTCTAGCCTTGAAATTTTGTAGAGAGGTTAGAATATAGGAGATCTCAAAAACCCATAAATCGTTTCTAGACATTCCACCTAGAAATGACTTAATTAGATTATTAGCCAATTTTTAAATATTTCCAAAGTCTAAACTTAGGGAATATGGTTAATTAACAAGAATTAATTAGGTCAAAGTGTGAATGTTCTAGAAACTCACACGGATCGATTTCAAGTTAATCCTAACCATCGATTAAGATTTAATCTTGGTTGTTGGAGTCCCAACAGAGAATTATAAGAAGAAGTCGACGGGCACTTGGAGAAAACACTTGAGCAGTTCGATTTCATGAGCATATCAATCCCCTAAGTAGCAGAAGTCAGTTACCGGAGAGAGAGCTAGTGAGATCGAAGTAGTGAGAGAGGGGCAGAGACAGTGAAGCCGGAGTAAGAATTCCAGATCCAGTGAGTGCATTTGCAGAGAGGTAAGTGAGCCACAGTGAGGTTGATGTAGAGCAGCGCAATAGCCTCTAGAGGCAATTTCAAATCTGCTGGGGAAAGACGAGTTTTAGTGCTAGAAGTTGGGCAGGGGTTCCGAAGGCCAAGAGAGACATTTTCCTAGGCAGCAGCAGACCAAACAGCTTGTGGAGAAGCTAGTTTGAGCTGAGTGCAAAGGGGACTGTGTTAGGGTGACGCAATAGTTGCACAGAGCCAGTTTGGATAGCTCAATTTGAGCTAAGGTCAGAACCCGGATTTGCCTGTGGAGTGAGGAATTTTCCTCACTACATTTGTCTTGCCAATATTTCTCTGTAGGATTTCCAGTTTCGTCATTCAGTTGCACTCAGATTATTTCGCTACTGCTTAATATTAAAACCCTCAACTGCTGCATCGGTTTCCCCAAATTGGGTTTTTCCAAGAACTTTTGTCCAAAACTAACTATGGTATTTTGTGTGTGCTAGAATTTCTTCCAGTGTTAATTCTTCCGTAGTTTTATTTGTGTAGATTACAGTGTGATTTATTTAGTATTTGTTGTAGTAAACAGTAAATAAATTGTTAAATTAAATTAACAATTAGGAGAATTATTTCCAGTTGTTGCAATAGGATTCTGGTACTAGAATTTTCATAGATTACTCCCCATGAAGGATTAAGTAAGGTCTAGACCCAATCACTCTCCAGGAGAGGGTTAAGTGAGGTCTATTAGCATCGAGACTCGATCGCTCCCCAAGGAAGGGTTGAGTGAGGTCTTTTAGCATCAGGGTCAATAGTGCTTCCTAGGAGGGGTAAGGAAGTGTTCCCCAAAAGGGTTGAGCAAGTACTCCCCAGGAGGGTTGAGTGAGTGTCTACTAGTACTCCCTTGGACGGTTGTGTTTAAGCATTTTTGGCCTAGTGAGAGGCCTTGGGATTTGAGGACTGATCACTCTAAAGGAGTGAGTCTTGATATGCTAATGATAAGCCATGGATTAGGTACCAACCGAGATATTGTTGCTGGCAGATGTTGATGGTAGATGATGATGCTAATCATGATGACACTGATGATGATTTGATATAACCCTTTCCTTAGAGAAATTTGTCAACTTGAGAACATCTATGGCAATCATTATGAATACCTTCCTAGTTAAGAGGGAGTGTTGAATTTTGTAACTATAGTCGGCTTTCATAATGTATATTTGGCCACTACATATAATTATATTGATTATTGTAAAGCATATTTAAATGCTAAAGTCAAAAGAAAATATATTTTGAGTAGAGTCCCATTGCGACTTTTAAAGAGAAAAATTTGAAATTTTTGGCTCCAAGTTTCTCAAGTCAACCTCCCTCCAAATCAAGTTGGCCCAAGGCAAAAGACACACCCCTTTGACCCAACAGATCATTATATAAAGGAAGCTCGACCTCATTCTTCCACCACCAATTCGGACTTCCTTGAGAAGATGGTTTTTGGGCATCTCAGCGAAGATCAAGAAGGACAAGGAGGACCAAAAAGAAGAAAATTTGCATATCTCTTTATCTCTCTCTCAAGCTCGCACGTGTGGATTGTTTCTCTCTCTTATGGTTCGCAAATTTTATGGGCAATTCTATTGCAAGGGGCTAAAATTTTGGGCAATTGCAGGGGCAGAAATTATGGGGTTACTGGCAGTTGTAGGAAGGCCAAAATTCTAGGTTAGATTAGGCAGAGTGAAGTGTTAGATCAGATTGGCAGGCCTGACCTAGAGGGGTTGACCAGGTTCGACCATAGACCTAGGTGTGTCTCCTTTTAAAGAGAAGAATTTCTTTATTGAAAAGGTTGTTGGGTTTTTCCCCTTTGGTGGGTTTTCCGAGGGTAAATCTTGTCTTCTCCTTGTGCATTGTGATCGCTAATGTTCTATTGTTCTTGTATGGTTGAATTTATCAAGTATAATTGCTAAATGATATATTGGAATAGTTTAAAAGAAGATCAACATCAAAAGTAATTATCAGTATTTCAGAAATATTGTGCTCATCTCTATTGCATTTAGAAAATCAACAGTGCCAAATACTTATTGCGCCTTATTTGATAAAGAGGACCCTTTTACATTGAATAACTATGCACTACTATCTAATGGAATTTATTCAAAGAAAATGGCCACACATACTAAATAACTAACTCCTAGGTTGCCTAAAGTAGGGAGGTTCGGGCAGGACCCTCACATGCCATCCCTCTTCAAAAGAAACATTGTCCTCAAGGTTGGAGGTGAGGAAATTGCTACAAAATCATTGCTAAATCTGTTAAATTTTGGCTTAACATGTTCTTTGCTTAGGTTAGTTACATCATGAGATCATTAACCCATTATGTTATCATCACATTTACCATCATCATCATCATCATCATCTAATAGTAACTACTGAAAGAACATTAAATGTAAGTGCAGAAGACAAGCCAAGACAAGAGAACACAAAGATATGGCTCGAGCTAGGGAAAAACCCCAAGATGGGGAAAACCCTTGATCAAATTTTCTTATTATTAATTTCAAATGTTCAACAGAGAAAGAGAATACAAGATTTCAAAGTGACTTGCTGATTGGAGCCTTCATAAGGTGATGACATACTGCAAAGGTATCTTCATCTCATTAGGGTTCCTTCAGTTCATCACTTGATACATTATTTTAGTTGTGGCTCAACAGAGAAAAAAATACACTGCCCTTTTTCTGACTTTAGGAGATGATCTAGAATCAGGTTTCCCGTCCTGTGGTTAGGGCTTTACAACAACCTCACACACTGTTGCAAACCCCAACATTATGCTTCAATACTAGTCTCAACACTTCGAAATATATTCCCTTGACAGCGGCCTAGCCAAAATAAGGTGATACACCTTTCAGCCTCCTCAAATGAAGGTTGTACATATACTGTCACTATAGGAAAAACTACAACCTTAATCTGTGTTAGTATGCAACTCTAATAGGCACCCACACTACCCATATCTCCTCCAATTAATTCAGACCTCTATGACCTACATTACAGAGGTAACACAACCCCTAAACAAACTCAAATGGCTCCTGCTATTTCACTGTACATGCTACTTGACTTGCAGCCCCAAAACAGAGAAGATGCTTACACTTGGATGATGAATATAGCCCAGAATTTCCATTGAGATCTGTGGCTTGCCTAATAAAAGAATCTCGGCCCCCGTTGTAGAAGAGAGACCTAAAAACAATGCCCTTCATCTTCCTCCAAAAGTTTGGTTGTCCCAGACATAATCAACCCCTTTCTAATGTGCCAAATGAGGTTGGAGGTTGCTTCTATATATAGGAGATGGTGGGGGTCAAGAGACGTGTCTTTTGAATTGTTGAGACAACATAGAGATAAGGCCGACCTTGAATAATTTTTGAGTGAGAGAATAAATTCATAATGCCATTTCTACTTATCCAAATTTGATGATCTTTAGATCGATTTCGGTCCTCTCGAAGAGAGGAATTCAATGCTTCAATTATATTCCTTAGAGGAGTTGTCCAAAGTGGAATTTGGCCCTAGTTTCCAATTTTAACACTCCCTCTCAACCAAGTAGAATTCCACCTGCCAATCGTAGATCATCATGCCATCCTGTCATTATGAACCATCTCTGTATCTTTTGGAAAATTAGAAAGGCAGTAAAGATTTTGTGATCTTGATAATTACTTGTGATATTTCTTATTGTTACGATTCTTTATATCTTCTTTCTTTAGTTCATCAAGCAATTACCAAAAGCAGCAGTACATAAAACAATGGACACAAGATGTAGGCACACATGCCAAGGCAAACCCCCCCCCCGAGGGGAAAACCCAGTCAAAGTAATTCTTCCTTTCAATACTATTCTTTGAGACTCTTCACCCTAGACCAAGACCAGACCTTCCATCCACACCAAGTCAGCCTCTAGAAGATTGACCTCTTCCTAACAACTTTGACTATGCAGCAACATGCAGCAGCTAATAACTTCTGGCAACAGGTCAACTTGGAAGACTTCGTTCTCCCAATCTAGAACACAAAATAGAGAGAGACCACCACCAGAATTTTCATTTTCCTTGACTCCTTAGACTGTTGATTTTGGGTAGCATTGGATGTGCTCTAGCCACAAAAATTAGTGGAGAGGCTAAGGCACATGAGATATCCAATACCCAGAAAGGGTTTGGGCAGATTCTAAACAGTTTGGGAGATATTAAAATAATTAATATTTTTAATGGAGTCCCTAAGTCTAATCTTAGGGAAAATAAAATATTAATGTGCATTAATATAAAACTGTGTTAGAATGGTCTAAAAGTCATGGATCAAGCCAGATCTAATCTTAGCCATTGATTAGGGACTTAATCTCAGCCATTGATTTGTCAACGAGAAAAGTATAAGAGGAGGCTTAAGGGTCACTTGGAGGACACACCGAGTTGATCAAGATTTCAACTTTTTGGGGCTAGGTTTGTTGAGGAAGTCGAGAGAGTAATTAGAGTTACAGCTGAGTGGTAGTGAATACAGAAGCAGAGAGGCAGAGATAGCACTAGGAGGATCAGCACAGTAGCCGAGAGTGAGGGACGCAAAACCAGCCAGGGGTTCATGCAGAGCCAGCTAGGAGTTATGCAATGCCTCAGAGGGCTAGCGTGGGTGACGAAGAGGGCTAGAGGGATGGCGTAGTGCCTCTAGAGGTTGACGCAGGCCAAGCCAAAGTGATGTTGGGCAAACGTTGGGCTAGAAAGGGCTGACGTTGTCCCTAGAGGCTGACGCTGGGGTTTCGTGGGGAAGATTGGAGCTGTGAAGCTACTAGAGTGATTATTCGTGGTTTCAGCCAGAACATCTATCTCCAACTCAGAGGTACTACTGCCAAGATTATTCTCTATTGGGTGAGTCAGTTTTGGCACTCAGATTATATTCAGAAACTGCATAATCATAAAATCCTCAGATAGCTGCATCGGTTTTCCCACGTTGGGTTTTTCCGGGGACATTGGTCCAAAAACAACGATGTTACTTGTGTGCTTGTTTTGTTTCCCTCAGTTGATGATCTGTAATGTGTTGAGCATGTACTTGTATTAATTTCCAGTATTTACATGGTAAATAACTTGTTAATTAACTGAACAAGTAGGTAGGAATAACTCAGAAAGTACATGAAGGGTTTCTAACTATTAGACTCTGAAATTCCAACATGGTATCAGAGCATGGTTGCAGATCACAGGAGAATTGAGGACATCAGCTGAGCAGAATAGCAACAACAAAAAACAGTTGTCCCAAGTGACAAAAGTTGTTCCTAGCAGAATAGCAGCAAGGAAGGGGTGACACAATGCCTGCGTCATCAAGATTGAGCTAGGAAGAGGCCAACACTGAGAATGAGAAGGGAAGAAAAGGCTCACGCAGAGACCAGGAGGGTTGACACAGTTGGCTAGGGAGCATTTCAGCCATTGCCTGATTGCATAGAGCCTAGGAGCTCTAACCTTTAGTTTTTTGGGGTTTAGGAGGTTGTGGGTAAGTTGCAGAGTGGAGTTGGTGGGGTATTGTAGTCAGAATAGTACCTAACAAGGTAAGGCCAAGAAGGAGGGAGTTGCTACCGAGGATTTCTAGCTGAGAAATCCAAATTAGTGGTGCAGTTGCACTAACGATCAGAGTGGGGGCATCTCGACATTGGCAAAAGGCTTCCTAGGAGGGAAATTAAGGTTCAGAGGGAGTCACACCAAGAATATCCAGAAGGGAAGTAGAGAAGCAGCGAGATGGCAGTGAATGGGGTAAGAGACCAAGACAGACTAGTCACTAGACAGATCCTCAAACTTTGTAGTCTAGAAGGCTAGAATCTTATCCGTTCTAGACAAGAATCGTGTCAAGCACTTCGCCTTGAGGACGATAACAATCCCAGTTGACCCAGCTAATAACGACAAGTACGAGGAGGCAATGGCGAGGACCAAGAGCATCATTCTTGATGGAGTCAAGGACCATGTAGTACCACATGTTGCCAAAAAGGACACAGCAAATGAGATGTGGGAGGCCCTAAAGAAATTGTACCAACATACTTCTGTGCTGACTTTGACCTAAAACATGGTGACCTAAGCATGAAACCCATGCTTTAATAAGACAACAATATTAATAAAAATTCTTTTCTTTATTCTTTTGACAAGTACATTATTGAAGACCGAACATAGTTACTTTTTCCAACAGTATCTACTCTTCTTTGCTCTGCTGAACACTGAAATGAATAATAAAGAAGAATCGATCGAGAGTGAGTCACAAGACCTTGTTACTCTCTATTGAAAAAAGAGTCAGTCTATATAACCATTGCACTTGATCCCAAATCAAGTGGTTCAACACCATGCATCCTAGTCATAAGGAGTAAAGCAGTACCTGATGCGTCCATCGGTATTGCTATGGTCCCTAACCACTTTTCCCAACTCATTGACTAGATGAGAGGTACTTCCCATGTGTCTCGGACTACATGGGTAGGATGATACTAAATCAATAGCAGGGAAAAAATGTATCATATCTTGCTCACAACCACACGTAGGGAAAGGACGAACCGCATCCTACAATCACACGTAGGGAAAGGACGAACCACATCCTACAATCACACATAGGGAAAGGATGCACCTTGTCCTACAATCGCACATCACAAACACACATAGGGAAAGGATGACCCATGTCCTACAAACACAAGGCACCACAATCAATCGTAGGAAGGATCCTACACATGGGGAAAGGATGAACCACGCCCCACCGACATGTCAACCAATAATCGTAGGGAATGAGCATCCTACATGTGGGGAAAGGATGAACCACGTCCCACTGACATGTCAACAGATGCCTATATGCATCTGTCGCTGGGGTATCCGCAAGAGAAGGTGAACCACTCATCCTGCTCATATGCCATAGGAGAAGGTGAACCATTCATCCTACTCATATGTCATAGGAGAAGGTGAATCACTCATCCAATGCATATGTCATCAATGGTAGGGAAAGGTGAACCACTCACCCTGTACACAGCGCACCACTAGGGGAAGGTGAACCACTCACCCTGTACACAACGCATCACTAGGGGAAGGTGAACCACTCACCTTATGGTCGCTCATAGCTCAATAAGTACCCCAAGCCCCCTAGGAGCTCCCAAAGTTCAATGTTCAATCTTAACCAAAAAAAACTTGAATAGTGCCTGACTGCTTTCTGAAAAATCAAGACTAGATCTTGGTGACAGTATTGGATCTTTAGTATACACAACAAACATATTGATTTACAGCAGAGAAATCCTCTGCTTCTTGCATTTCTTGATGAAGAAAATAATGAACTGATCTTACTCCCTCTTACTCAGGGAGACCACAAGCCTAAGCGTGTCTTTCCAAAGTGCAAACCATCTATCTGGCAACCTGTTCATCATTGGATCCATCCACATTGTAGATAATTTATTAGTACACTTAATCATGCCATGATTTTTGGCGGTGCTCTTTGTTATACTGCTGGGAAGGTCCAACAAACAACTCCCATGGAGACTCAATATGTAATGATTAGTCTCAAAGTCCAAAGGCAGCTTCAAAAGAGCTTCATCCTTATATATATAAACATCAGTAATAAATTAGAGGATCCTATCATGGTTCTATCTTCTTGAGGTAAGAAATTAGGGAGTCTTCAAAGCTCTCTTTCAAGATCTGGGCTTATGCCTGACAGTTCAAATTTCCAGCACAGTACATCAGACCATAGGCAATCATAAATTAATGGCTTAACCCATGTTCATGACTTCTTCTAAATAGCGAGTTGTCTACAACTTGCTAGCATTTCTGTCATTGTTCCTTGGATCCAAGTGCCAAGACATCCATATAGTTCCCTCTGAATTCTGCTTCAGTTGGACATCTAACCTTTCCTCATATTTGAGATGATACATTATCATACCAAACCTTAATACACAGGTGAAATCCCTTACATGCTCTGCTTGTTCAACTGACAGATCTCACCAGCAGTATATCAATAGAACCTTATAATTGATATTAAAAGAATGATTGACAAGGTTAGGTCCTCATGCAACATAGATGTAAACAAGTATCCCAAATAATAGCGAGATTGGTATCCCGAACAACATAACATAATAGCGGTATGCTGAGAGAGATGAAATCGACCAAGGATTTCTTCATCTTCCAAGAAAATCGTGGCCTATTGAGGCTAATACTGTAATAGAGGCATAGTGAAGTATACTAAACCATATTCTGTAACAGTGTCTGAATGCAATGTAACATATTTTATGTTTCCTTGGTCATTAAAGAAATGCTAATTGATGAAGCCTTCACACATTTTTCAGCTTGAACTATAATATTAAGCTCCTACGAGGAAGCAGCCTATTGATTTCAACCTTTCATTGTAGTGCATGATCTGTTGCAAATGGACAGTCCCTTAGGCTATCATCTAATGAGATCGTGGGACATCTTGACAGCAATTTCAGATTGATCATCTTCCTCAATAGGATTCACACTTTGGGTAAGGAGAGAGAGATACCCATATTTGGCCCTTTTGCTCACTAGAGAAGATTGTTGCTGCTATTATTAAGCAATGTCGATTGTTGGTTTTCAGTGGCTTCTCCGCTGCTCCAAACCATCAATATCTCTATTGAACACTTACCCCATTTCCAGTACTCACGATAATGCTTCTACCTGTAGATGACTTCCTTGATATGCAGATGCCCTGTTTACACATGTAGATCAATTGATGCCTTGAGGATATATGCTACTACTATGTGCCCCTACCTCTGGTAATATTTTAACTCACAAAGAGAAATGCTTCAGAACGAGATTCTTAAATGGACTTTTCAAATTCGTCAGAACCAAATATTCAATTTCTTCTCTTTCAAACAGGATCAGACAAGACTTGACGATGTTATAAATGCCAAAATATAAGTTTTGGAAACTTATTCACTGCTGCTTTTATTCAACACACTCTAGATAGTCCTTGACAGAAACCTCATCAAAATAGTGTACCAAAAGATTCATCTCTGAAACGAGTCAATAAAATCTGGAAAGGGTTTGTAATAGTTCGATTTCATGGAGATCGAATTCTTGTGCTATCAGTGCAAATTCATCCTTAGATTATTCAGACACTGCCACTGGATTCATGCCTTAAGAGGAGATCTGCCATTAATTTTTGCACTCAACAAATGAACAGTGCAAAGGAATATTGGATCATGGAAGTTTTGAGTTTGCTGAATTAATAAATACCCTTCATTGGCCTTTTAACAAAACTTCCACAGGCCGCAAAGAAAGTATGTAACTTCTTGACGCGATTCAGGGATAGGCTCAGGAATCACAAGGATATCGATGTATAAAAAAATCAATTCCTTTAGAAAGAACGAATAGAAAAAGTGAAACTGAGAAGTTTTATATTTAACATAAATTAACCCAGAAATTATATCTCGAAACAGGCTTTAATCAGTTCTAGATCTTCCATGCGATTTTAGAGGAGCCGAATGCTTCAGATCAAATTCTTCATTGGTCAACACCGACAATTTCCAGAATTGATGCTCTGAAGTTGCAAGGAGGATGCAGATCTCTGAATTATTTTCATTGCTTCTGCACGTCTTTGAGGAACTGCAAATATAAAGATTGAAACCTTTACACCTGTAAAGGAGGTCCCAACAAATCCCTTAAACCATACAAAAATAATTCAAGATAACCTCTCATCAAATCTTCAAGAACTCCTTAGGGTCGAGATTTTTCTCACAGTCATTCACTAAAGGTAGCATCACAGGTCTGTAATTCAAATCAAGCGAAATATGAGCAGACTGGGGCTGAAACAGAGAATTACTCTCTTCACATGTCCTGGGAGGTTTCAAAACAATGAACCTTCCTTAAAGCTCAGTCTTTTCCAAAAACACTTTTGTAATTCAAACCTTTGTTACTTTAGAGATCGAATAAATCCAGATCTTAGAAAAGGAAATCGAACTACTAAAGTATTCTTCGCTAATTCCTTCTGATAAATTGCACAGACTAGACGTTGAACCTGACAATTTCAGAGTTGAGTCTCTCACATGATGTGCGTTGGATTCATTGCCTCAAGACTGTACCATATGAGCCTCAGGGATTCTGTCATCCGAAATTGTATGACTGATCAGTCGAATTCTTGCTTCGGCTTGGCTTCTCCTAGCTCTGATACCATGTTAAATTTTGGCTCTATGTTACTTGGGAGCGGGAGCGGAAGCGGGAGCGGAAGCGACCATTTTCAGAAGCTCCCGGTTTGGGAGCGAATCCGGGAGCGATTTTTTAAAAA
Organism: Pinus taeda; assembly: GCA_000404065.3. Classification (NCBI taxonomy): domain Eukaryota; kingdom Viridiplantae; phylum Streptophyta; class Pinopsida; order Pinales; family Pinaceae; genus Pinus; species Pinus taeda. The sequence goes on along the minus strand of APFE031309162.1, from coordinate 51,455 downwards.
TATATATATTTTTTATATTTTTTAATTTTTGATACATATATGTCAACAAAAACATGTAGAATGATGAATTAGACATAAAAAACATAAAAAAACATAGATTGATCATTGAACCATATCACATCAATCATCTAGAAATTATAATCGTCATCAACCATGTCCACAAGATAGTAATTTTACACATATTACAATTGCAACATATTGAGTCTCATCATCTCATGAATCATGATTCATCACATTCAATCTTAAAGTTTCAACTTCAAGTTTTTAAAATTGAAATTCAATAGCATTTATCATCATTGATCACCAAAGTTGTACAGGTACTTGTAAGCTATGTTTAACCATTACAAGAAGTAATATCTTAGATATTTCTAAGTCCTAACTTCTAACTGTTAACATGATATGAAATGTTATAAATTTAAAAAATGAAACATGAATAATGAAATGAAATGAAACAACTTTAGTCTTTCA